>JAUZND010021362.1:0-25416 GCA_034780555.1 Coelogynopora nodosa | reverse complement strand
AGTGATATTGTGAAGTTATGATGAATGTCACGCAATCTAACAATGATACTGTGAAGTTATGATGGATGTCACGCAATCTAACAGTGATATTGTGAAGTTATGATGAATGTCACGCAATCTAACAATGATACTGTGAAGTTATGATGGATGTCACGCAATATAACAGTGATATTGTGAAGTTATGATGGATTTCACGCAATATAATATTGATGCTGTGAAGTTATGATGGATTTCACGCAATATACAATAACAGTGATGCTGTGAAGTTATGATGGATGTCACGCAATCTAACAGTGATATTGTGAAGTTATGATGAATGTCACGCAATCTAAAAATGATACTGTGAAGTTATGATGGATGTCACGCAATCTAACAGTGATATTATGAAATTATGATGAATGTCACACAATCTAACAATGATACTTTGAAGTTATGATGGATGTCACGCAATATAACAATGATACTGACAAGTTATGATGAATGTCACGCAATCTAACAATAATACTGTGAAGTTATGATGGATGTCACGCAATCTAACAGTGATATTGTGAAGTTATGATGAATGTCACTCAATCTAACAGTGATATTGTGAAGTCATGATGGATGTCACGCAATCTAACAATGATATTGTGAAGTTATGATGGATGTCACTCAATCTAGCAATCATATTGTAAAGTTTATGATGGATGTCAGATTATAAAGATCAAGAATTCCAGGTAGAGGAACAATTTGAAAATTATATAATATAATTCAAATAGGTAAAAACTATTTAAACAAACTCCTGATAAATACAGATGAGGTGAAACGATTAGTGAACAATTAAACACCGCTGGATTCGAACCTTCTACACTCAGAAGACATCCAATCACCAACACGACAACCAATGAGATTGCCTCTCTAGTAGCTCTCTGACACAATCCCAAGGCCACAGGGAGGGTGACTCACCTGCTGAATGTTCAATCCTCGTGTGGTAGGTGTAGCCGCGTGCTCGGAAGCTGAGACTCAGGATGTATGCCACGTCTGCCGAATCTCGGACAAGGAAGGTCCCGTCGGGTCGATTAGCCAACACTTGGCCGGCCTCGTCGAAGCTCAAAGGACCCCAGTACCAGCCCATCTAGAGGGGGGAGGGGGCAGTAGAAAGAGGGCTAGTACGATGGAACATTAGTACTGAGTAATACATGCGTCTAGTTAATGAGCTAAAAACTATTTTAGTAATAGTCAAATAGATAGCTCGCAAAAAGAATGACAGTATGTACAAGACAAGGATACATAGAAATACTGAAACAGTAGTATACAAGAATCGTGAAAATGTAACCCTTTTAAATACTAAATTCCTAACAATGGAAAATGTTCGTCGGATATTATACAATTGTAATGTTAGGCAAATTTGTTCAGTTGTTGGACTAAACAACTAAACAAGGTGTTTAGCGAGTGAAATTCTGAGAGTAATCCATGACCCAATTAAAAAGTATATGATACTTTCATATTTGCATAATGTTCAGTAGTATGTCTTTTCAGACATACAAATATATTTTTATCGAAATTATAGTTTTATTAGCAAATTATTGTAAAAAAGGGGTAAACATTTTCATGATAGTAAAATTGATAATTTTCAGAAGTGACATTAACTAATAATACTATCGATGGATCATAATTAAATACTATTTCAATTTTGAAGAGATTAGGCACCTGTGGGGACTTTTCATAGTATGATCTTTTATGAAAACTTTTAGTGCAAATAACGCTAAAATAATGGATTAATCCAACAGTAAATACCAAAACTATCAAAATAACGATATGTTAAAAAATTTCAGACATATTTAAAGTTTTCAGAAACAGACATATAAAAATTATTAAAAAAAAACTCAATATGTCCTTTGACCTCACTCTTCAATGACCAAAAAACTAGATAAAATCAAAATTAAATTCCTCACACTATAACACATAGTCTTTCAATGCATGCATATAATAGTATGCTAAACAATAATTACTTATAATCACAAATAAAAACAAATCAACATAAATGTTTTCGCTACAGAGGATGAGAAAGAAGAAAAAAACTCCGAGAAAACAGGGGCTTAAAAACTAATCTGATCGGGACGATATTCTGGTCAACTGACGTGATCCGAACCGATGGGTTATTATGCGCGAGATATTTGGCAAAGAGCCTACTTACTACTAACTTGCAATGAATCTCAAAACAGGCACACACAACGTTCATCCCGGAACAGTCAGAAATGGGGAGGGGGGTAGCAAGCATCAGAAGCACGCAAACAAGTTGTGTAGCAGGAAATATCCTCTCATGTCTTCGTTATAAATTTTTGCACTTCATACACACACTCTAACTGACTGGTAGGTTGGTTGGACAAAAGAGAAACACGGGAACTGGGAGACGGAATGACCCCATTCCAGAGCGAGAGAGAGAGGGGGGACAGTACGGTACGCTTGACCAGCGGAACGATATGATTGACGAGTATCCTCTTGGAATGTGCGTGGCAGTGCAAGAATGCCACTAAAAGATCACTCTCGTCCATTTCATAATTATCTGTCAGAAGAGAGGACCCCATCTTTCTCTCTCTCGCTGCAGTTATATATCTCGGGATGAATCGATGTAATTTTGTGACCATCCAAGGGTGGTAGGCAGGCATACAAGTGCGGCTCCTTCACCCTTCACCATCAACCACCCCCCCCCCCCTCCCCTTTTTTATAACATCACAGAACTAGAATGTGTATTATATAGCCTCTTGTCTGTAGTTAACCTAAATTATGATCTATCTGCCACCTGTAACTTGGAGATGGTGTAGTGTTTAGCAAGTGGTTTAAATAGTTATCGAAATAGCAATATCGCTATCATTAACAACACGGGTAACCTAATTAAAAAGAATATAATTCTGAAGAAATCATGTCTAATGGTGACAAGCTGACAAACGTAAAGACGACGTGTGTAGCTTTGGTATCAAGTATCGTATCAGTTACATAGTATCAATCACAATATAAACTGCATCAAAATTAATATATTGTAATGTATTTCATAATAAACATTTATTAAGATATTTCGTGCGTTAATCGGCTAAAAATAAGAGAACTATTTATCACAAAGTCTTACAATTCAACCTCGAAGTGCAAATACCAAAATTATTGATTAAATTAAAACATAAATTTACGATAATATGGAAAATGCTATTTTCAAAATGGTAGCATTTTGCTTTGAGTGAGATATTTAAACTAGTCAGGCATAAACATGTTTAAATAAGTCCCTACAGCAAGCCCAACAAACTCACCTTCTGAAGTGTATCCAGATTCTGCATAAAAGTGGCATGCCGATCCTCCACCGATCTTCGGCCATTTCTCCTCCCAACACCACCACCGGAGGAATCCCCCCTCCTACTCCTCTCTCGTCGCCCCCCCTCGCTCACAACCGGCGGAGAAACACTGCCACTGACAGCCGCGTCAACCATCGCCATCACTCCCCCTCCTCACGACACCGTCACATCAGCAGCAGAGTCCGTTGGTAGGTGGTGATGCCGCCTTGACGACCGCCGTACACGCGGTGTTGCCACCGTCGTCTGACCATTGCCAACGGTTGCCCTTGGCGACGGACTCCGCGTCTGACTACAGAGCGGCCTAACGGCATCACGTGACATGGCCGCCGTATGACTCTTGCTGCGATACCGCGCGCCACCGTTGCTATTCAACGCTGACACCGCCGCCCCTCCACCGACAGACGCCTGATGGGAGGCCAGAGTGGCGGCGGCAATGGCCGAGATCTGCCGCCTGTCCGCTTCCGTCGTGACACGATCCGTGCGTGAGCGCTGGAAGTGGCTGGTCGACCGGGAGTGACGCATACTCGCGCTGCTATTAGTGTTGCTGTTGCTGGGCAGTAGATCAGCGGGGGTCGTGGGTTGTGCGGCAACATCGCTCGTCGTGGCTCGATGGCCTGTCAGTGGGGAGACTGGCGACGTGGACGTGTCGGTGTTGCCGTTCGACTGTTGTTGCTGCTGCTGCTGCTGCGAGGTGCAGGTGTTACGGAGGAAGAATTTGGAGATCTTGTGCGAGATGCGAGCTCGAAGACCGCCTGTTTTGGCCGCCAGGTTGGCCGGACACATTGTCACGGCTGAGCACAGGTTTGTGGTAATCTGAAGGCCGAGCCAGCCCGGGGTCATAGTGTCAAGGGTTATATAAGTTCGTTAGATTAATAAATTATACGCCTGACCCCATATATTAAATTATTATTGTGCAATTTTTCTTAAATATAGAAAATTCGTACTCCTTATATTTAATTAAATAATTGCAAATTGAAATAACGCTCCAATTTTCTGATTACTTGTATAATATAATAAATTACTATAAACCAATGTAAAACTAAAGCCTAAGAAATTATAAATACTCACAATACATCACCGAATCATAATATCAGAACACTACATTTTCGATAAAACTTGTTCAAATTTCAAAAGAGCTTCAGAAAAATCTCACGGAATTTATTTGACAAAATCTAAGAGTTTTGCAGGACCTTGAAAACCAAATCTTAACTTCCAAAGGCTTTCAATTGGACATATTTATCAAGGAGCGCGACGTGCCTCTAAGCGCAATATTTGCCACTATTTAATCCAGAACTCTTTTTTCACCAACTTTCAATCGCGGATATGAAAAGTTTAAAAAAAGGTAAAAATGAAACAACATTTTGTTACAATACTTGTCTTGATTCGGTACCACTCAACGTTTAGTACTAATTACAGGTCAGCAGTATGTCATTCGAGGATTGACGTCTATTTTTTAACCTATGTACGTTTTTTAAAACGATCATACATAACAGAAACAAAAATTATGAATTTACTAAATGAACCTTTCTTATCAGCCATTATAGTTTTGCTATATATTGCGTACGTATTACATATTTCTAGTAACTTAATGCCACAAATTGGGGAAATTGAATACAAATTAGACCGGAGAAGGTTACCTGCAATCTCAAATGTAGTTCTTGAACTGATACATAATGTCAAAAGATTTACATCATTCCTTATTTCAGTCAACTAATGCTTATTCACCAAGAACATAAAGGAATATTATAACAAAAACGATGCGAAATAAAAAGGAACTACCCGTTTTTTCTCTCTAAACATTTCACTTTATGAGACAATAATGTCGTATACTATTATGAACTGTATACAATATATATACATTATTTAGGCCAGAATAATTTTTTTGTATGTATTACTTTAAGCTCTATAAACTAGTCGTCGCTGTTTTTTGAATAACTGGCCAAATTTTAGCTCGATTACTTGTCCTTCGATTACAAAAATGTACAACAGCCTAGTAAAAATAATGTATAAAAATAACCAAATGTTTGTAATTTTCATAATTATTATAATAAAAAAACACCTTTGCTGAAAAGTCATGGCTAAAATAAGCTACATCAGGTATCCAAAACAGTTCGACGAATTATATTAAAAAATTGAATACATCAGAAACCAATACATTTAAAAAGTAATACTCCAGAATTTACAGCATTAAAGACGTTATAGACCACCGATATAAGGTAAACCGCAACCCACCTACGTCACAATAATAATACAATCATAAAATTCAATAATTCAGTTAACGGCGCTACAGCCAAAACTAATAAAAAGAAAAGGTGACTTATATTCATTCTACTAAGCTAGACCGAAACATGCCACACCCACGCATGGGTCTGTCTACGGTAGGCTACACTAGACTATATTATAATATGTTGACGATTCCATACAACGATGGCATGATTATCCGATTAAATCGTTGCAGAAGATCTTCCTCGACTAGACTAATGCAAACAGTATTATAAAATATAAGGCAAGGGTATATTAAGGTGTAATATATTATGATTTATATCGATGTAGCTATATATTATACAGTTAGATTATCAGACGAAATGACAACCATTCTATTTCCACTTTGGATAACCTATTGATTTTGTTTCTAAGGCTTTTTATAATCCAGCTGCTAAAACCATCGTTATTGTATCCCTTCTATATGTTCTGTAATTGATCATAAATCCAATGATCCCAGTGAAAACTTATGCTCGGAGGTGTTTTCAATATAAACTAATCTCTGCACATATGGGTTTAAAGAGTCATTTTATCCTATTGTAGGTGGAGAGTTTGTCAGTTTAGTTTCAGTAAAATGTGGACGGAAAACGTCCCGAAATGTTACCGAAAGGTACGGCGACAATATAAACAAAAATGGTGTATAAAAAGATGACAAAATCAGTGATTCGTCCTTTATAAAACAAAACAGCGTCAATTGTCTTTTGAAAAACACACACAAACAATGTTAATAAAATAAGATCTAAATAGTCAAGGATGCTGTTCAATAGGTTGGTAACCTTAATTATACTACCCACCGATTATAATTTAACTAAACATTATTTAGACGTGAAACATTTATTTCAGGAAAGGAATTATTTCAGAACATTTAATAATATTTAAATCCATTCATCATACAAGATAGGAAACGTTATTTAGAAATTCAAAGACTTTTCAAATTATGATTATTATTTCACCGATAATGTTACAAATCACTTCACAATTGAAAAATGTCCCCAAAAAGTGCCTCACTCACCGTTCGTCCATTGGTGTCGACCTTCCCACCCTCCTCACTCGACGAGACCAACACGCCCGAATCTTCGCTGACAACCGCCTGTTGCCACGGCGAGTCCTCCTCCTCCTCCTCATGCCTCCCGTTAGCAACCGGAAGCGTCGTCGGCGGTGGCGGCAACACCGCTCTTGTCTCCTCCATAGTAACAACACCACTCGTTGCCAGGGGGGCCGTAGTCTTGTTGGCGGCAGGGGGGGTGGCACGACTGCGATGTTTGTGGTGGTGGTGATGATGGTGGCTGCTACCATGACTACCCCCCCCTCCCGTCGTCGTCAGAGCTGTGTTGCTGGTGGTGGTTGTGGAAGAGGTGCTGTTGCCATGCGGCGATCGTCGGCTCGATGACTTCGACCGGCGGTGGTGATGGTGGTGGTTGTTGCTAGAGTAGCTGCTACTGTTGTGCTGACAGGCGTCGCAGAGGAGGAGAGAGGACGACTGTTCAGGGTGGACCACGCAGGGCTTGCTGGTGCTGTGGGGTCGACTTGGGCCTGATGGGGGTTAGTGGAGGTAGGCCTAGGTAGGTCTCTTAGCAACTGCATATAGAAATATTGATCAGTTAATCAATATTGATTCAACCAATCAAATTTAAACTATACCACAGATTCCTTCATTCTTTTTCGTGCATATTAAAAAAAGTATTCTGAGTCAGAAGACATTATTATTTTTATTTCACTATATGTTTAAAGATCCCTCTTTTAAGACATTTCTTGAAAACTACGCCCTAATTTTGTTATCCAGTGGTGATTTATTTACAATCTTTGGATACTTTCCTCGTCAATACGTTATTATTGAAAAAACAGAACATACCCCATTACTTAATTATTTCGCATTAACATAACAATACACATAGCGGGAACTTTTCCTTTGGGAAAAACCAAGACTGAGGAATATTGATCCCGTTATATGTAATAGAGTCCACGAGCATTCAACCAGACGTAGAAAAATAATTTAGGTTGTACTATTAAGATTCATCACATTAAATTAATTAATAAATAACATCTCATTTAGGACTGCTATTGTCAAGATAGCGTATAATATGTTGGCATTGTTTTATACAATTCTCGTAATAATATACTGTGTTCTTCCTTCACCCGATTTCTGGCATTGCCATTGTCTTCAAACTCATAGCAGCTTAATATGAGCAGATGTATATTATATTATTGATTTTTTACTACTATATGTCAGCAATCAATGAACAAAGGATAACCTTCCACAGAGAATTTGTATTGGAATGCTACATTTATCTACCCGTTTAATAATTATTGAGTACTCTCAAATTCAAGGCAAACTAAAACAAATTAAAGGTAAATAGTTTTTTTACACCAAATAGGACGGTTATAATATACTATAGTATTAAATAGTATCTTCATTAGTATTGTAACATGTTTTCTATTCATAAGGAAGAATGTTCACCTCATAATGCTCGCTCACATTACATACAGCTTGCCTAAGCTGATGAGTCACTATTGATTTTTCTGCACAATTTGAGACGACAACATAATAGACCAGCGCCTGCTATAATATAATAACATTATATGCAAGAAAGTTTAAAGCTCAAAGTATAAATCAACCCCAAAGGCAGCGCCAGTGTGTCAGAGATACCTAGCTATGTGCTGCAGCGCGCTGAAGTCAAACTGTTCGTCAGTTTACAGCTTTCCGCTGCTGTAACATCCACAAAAAGAGAGGAGAAAACACTGTGAGGCAGCCCTCAGCTCTCTTAGGAATCTTTACAATTTCTCTACTATCATAGACGGGTTTCACTCTGCAGTTACTATTACCATACGATGATATAGACAGACTGAGAGGAGCAGAAAAAACAACACTTCTGAACGAGTTTCGGAAGCACGTGATTGCCCCAAAAAAATTGGTTAATACGCTGCGGGGGAAGATACCGGCCGTTATATTATTACAATAAAAAACTAATCATATCTAATAGCTTTGTATATGCAAATGTTAAGTATAGCAACGCATATACTATTGTATAATTACTATGGTTCATCATTCTGAACTTGTCAACTAAAGCAGTTAGTTAAAATCAATATTATTTACCGCACCAAAACAACTCCAGTGTCATATTTAAATTGATACAACTTGTATAAAATAATTAAATCAACCAAGTCCTATATCTATATGACCGTCAGAAATAGGCTGAAATTTTTTTACAGAAATTGTGTATTTACTCAATTAATTTATTTAATGTTCAAGTATTATGTCAAACTAAACATATATATGAAACAGTCCATATTATCTAAAACTTATATTTTTATATCGAGCATATACTTTAAATCGTGTGACATGAGGGCGAAAAACAACCAACTATGTTTTTCAATTCAAATTTAAACCTAAAATGAAAAGGTTATAAATTGTAATATAATATACAAAACAAACCTAAAAATTGAATATATATTATATTTGGATTCTTTATTCAGATCATTTTAAACAAATGTTAACAAAACCATGATTAAATGTCTTATTAAGCCGGTTAAACATATACAATAGCATGATTACACCTCTTTTACAAAAAGCAATATAGAAACAAAAACCATAGGGCTTCTTCACACACTGGCTTGGTTGTCACAACTCTTTGATATATATAATATATCGAAGCTCAAAATCCCAGTCTTCAGTCTAATTGGCAAGTAATCATCAAAGGGATGTGCGATGTTTTTTAAAGGCAATTAATACATGGGGCAGTTTTTTTATTCCCAGGAAAATTAACGTCATCATGCAGTGAGGATTATTTGAATAAATGAAGGATTAAAAATAACGACAACAGCTTGATAGCGTCAATATAATAAATTACATTTAATCGACGTGTCAATTTACCCCATATTGTGAAATTGTTATTATAATTTTTTCTAATTCGCTATATTTGTTATGAAAACATATTTATTTATGCTGGAAAAAGGATTGTTTTCACAGAAGAGAGCATTACATGACAAACTAAATTATAACAGACTTGTTCATTTTAATTTTTTTTAGTTTTCCTACATTTTTATAGTTTACTAAAAATTACTTTAAATTTCCCCGCTACGATTAAAAGGTATTTTATTATTGTAGTGAAGATAAACTTTCAAACATTATGTTGCTATCATTCAGAATACGTATATAGAGCAACATAGGTTGGCTAATGTGATTAACATAATGAGACTAGAATTATAGATTAAAGAAAAAGCCATAACTATTAGAACAATTTTTTTTTAAATAATTCAAACGATATCAAAACAATGTTCACAAAAAATATTAATCAATAATTGAAAAAATAATCAATACTTTGAGAAACTAATAAGTTTACTACAGCTAGCAGTGGCGCAATCTCAACACCGACAAAATCGATACTGGATGATGAATGTGTTAAGCCGTCCAGCACTACAACGTATAGTTATACGCTAATCGATCGGGTACAGTCAATTGAGTCGAACGGTACCGGACGCATTTTGCTCCACACAAAATCCAGCATTTTATTTAAATCTGTTTGTAGGATAATTATTATATATAGGTAAAGATACTATATAATATATAGCTGACAAAAAAGACAGTCAAACTGCAGTTACCGAAATACTTTGAGTACAATTTGTCAATAAGTTTTGTCAGCCAACAGAAATTAACTGTGCACCGTTTAATCAGCAAAACAGATAGACAGACAACAAAAATTAGCCGACAACGTTAATTGTGAATCCCGCCATATTAATCCAGAATCTAATACAAATTCTGAATTAATAATATGCCAGGGCATAATATTGACACATACCAGGTCCCGTAAATATATGCTTTCAGTTAAATTCAATTTAGTACACAATGCTGGTGTGGGGTGTGTGTCTGTATTAACCATGACTAAATGAACTCTCTCTTTTGCTTCCATATAAAAAATAATGATTTAAAGAAGTCAATTATTATTTCACATTTCTGTAGTTTTAATATTGTTACAACAAATTCCTTCTTATTTGGCGTGATTAAATTAAATT
This sequence comes from Coelogynopora nodosa, assembly GCA_034780555.1. Taxonomy (NCBI): domain Eukaryota; kingdom Metazoa; phylum Platyhelminthes; order Proseriata; family Coelogynoporidae; genus Coelogynopora; species Coelogynopora nodosa. Next base: position 14,821 of record JAUZND010021362.1, on the reverse strand, counting down.
TACATTAATTGGAAGTATTTTTTGATTACCTTACATAATACACATATTTATAACTGAACATTTGAGGAGAGTAACTTTGAGACTACCCAATTGAGAATGTGGAGCAAATGTCTGTCCCCCGACTGTGTGTGTGAATACACAGACTGAATATACAGATCAACATGATCGCCAGCTAATAGCAGCAGTGATAAACAGCCAAACTCACCGTCAACACCCCAAGCAGTGGGACCGCAACTACACGGCTTCGGCTGTATCACAACACACGAGTCGCTGTGCTGCGGCGACTTGCTCGCGGTCCCAGTCCGCCTCCCACTCCGCGATCTATTCGACCCCGACTTCCCGGCGGCAACGACGACGGTCTCCCTAGCAACCGTCTCCACGCCGCCCGCCGATGCTGGCCGGGACTGTTGCTGCGAGGTGGGGGATATAGAGTAGTGCTTCCAGTTGGAGAGGAAGTTGTTGGTGGAGGCGTTGCTGCTGCCGAGGACCGGTGGGTGGCGTTGTTCCGGTGCGTCGTGGTGACGAGCGGTGACTGGCTGTTTGACAGGTTTGCCTGGCGCCGGCGGTTTGGGTGGCAGGGGTGGTGGCAGCGGCGGGGAGGCTGGGGCAGGGCGGAGGATGCGCGGGGGCAGGACGGGCGGCGAATAGGTGGAGCGAACGAGGGGCATTGCATCACGTCACGAGGGACCGGCGGCTAGGTGGACAGAGGGAAGGGTGACTTTGGGTGGGCCCAGCGCGAGGTTTACTGTGGTGGAGACTGCAGACCCGGATAATGGCTACGTTGAGGGGAGGAAAGGACCATTGGTTAGTCTAAATACTGCACAGCATATTGACATAATGACAGTTTAAAAATATAAGTTTTACATTTTATGTATGAGCGATTTATACATACATATATGTGATATTGATCAAGTCGAAAATTAAAATTATGTAATAAACGTATTTGTAATCAATATTGCATAAAAATTAATATTTTACAATTAAAAAATTCGTAATTATTAGAAGTTTGCTGAGCTACTGGTCAATTTAAAATTTCTGCCAATTAGAATTGAGTATAAATATAATTTTTTTAGTGAAGGTTCCTATATATTGTTTCTAAGAAAACAAATTTGATGAAATTAACAGTGAGATAAGTTTCACTATGATAAATATTATTTGTATATTATGTACAAACAAATTATCAGTTCTATAATCAAAGTTGATTAACCAACAAATATGAATTTAAAATTTCTGTTTTATGTACACATGTAATATGTCACTACAAAGAGATAAATTGTGTTTATATAGTAAAACAAATGTGGGAAAATGTTTAAACAAATTAAAATTGAATGCTAAATAGGCTGATATTTATTAAATTCATTAAACAAGGAAAGGTTGGAAATATACAATCCTTCTAAATTATAAATTACTCTGAACTTATATGTTAACTTATTTTGAATTGAAGTAACACAAATATTATACACATTATAAATGTTCATAAATAAAAAGTCAGTAAATCAAGCATAATATTTGAATATTTGTCAGTAATAATACTAGTAACATTTTCAAATATTAAAATAGCATGTATCAACAATTTTCCTATTAAATCGACAGGTTCATACAGCATATCCATTCATCAATAATGACAACTGCCAGTCTTTTTCACAAACAAACAGATAAATATTGAAATATAGGCACATTGATTACATTAAAAGTTTGGAGGAGAGGCTACTAAAATACGAAATTTTGATATCTTTAAAGAAATTAATAGATAGAATGTAGAATAGATTAATGTAATAGAATTGGGCAATTTAAAAATAACCAGCTGGTTTGAGTATTAAAATTACATCATAAAATCAAGAGAAAAATAAATGACAGTCCGACATGAGTTTGAATGTTGGTAGATAAACTTTTTGCTTCTGATAGGATAAAACTGTTTTGGTAATGGGCAGTGTGGGTTTTGATTTTGAAAGTACTGAATGTCCCAAGACTGTAAGGTAGGATAGGGTAGCTCTTCGTTCAGACAGGGGAGAAATTTGATAGATGCAGAGGCTATCAGCATAGGTACTGTTGAGTGAAATATTTTTCATTGCTCATTTTTGGATGTTTTCTTAAGTTGTGCTTTGGGATTGCATGATGCTGGAATGACAAACTGGAGCCCCATATTCCAGATAGATCAAATTATTGACTTCAACACATCAATAATTTTGTTTGGAGGAGTACCTACTCTTTTACAGAGAAAATACTTATGTTTAGAATTTTTTTTGCTATTGAGTCAATGTGATCAGACCATGTGAGCAAGTCATTAATAACAAAGCCTAGGATCTTTGACTGCTTCATGGGTCTTATAACTGTGATCTTAATTACATGGTTTGGCCACTCCTGGATTGTTGTCAAAAAGGAAATTTATAACTATTGAGTTTTCTTTGTATTCAAATTCATGTGATATATTTGAGTCCATATATTTAGAAAAATTTCCAAATAATTATTTAAAATAAATTGCAAATATTTAAGTTATCTTATTTTAACATTTAAAGATATAATAACCTAAAATATAAATTACTTGTTAATATTAACTTTCATAAAAAAATTATTTTGAAGACTAGTTAAGTTTTGAATCAACACTAAATACAGTCACACAAAAATATTATCAATACTCTACTTTTTATAATAATTCTTTTTTATAAATACATTTTGTATAAATTCCCTTTAAAACTGATTCACATATACATTAAAAAACATATTATAAATTATTCAATATTATAATTAAAAACTTTATAAATATAATTAAACTAAAAATTATAACATGGTAAATCCATATAATAAAATATGTTCATTATTTTAATAATCTGTTTAGAAAAAATTTAATTCTGTATAAAACAGAAAATATAAGTAAAAATATATTTTTGTTATGTAATATGTAAAATAATTGTTTAATTTTAAAATTAAAAAAGTGCTTTTTAGGCACTTCGAATAAGAAATTAAATAAGACTACTGTATTAATGTTTCTATATAAAATATGCTTTAAAATAAAAATTAGATTTTTCAAATAAGCACATTTACTGTAAGTTTTAAATTATGAATTAGGGTAATAATAAATGCTATGTTTATTGGATACATTTATAATGTATTTGTTATATTTTTGTAAAACATATATTGTAAAATGATGTAAATTTTTCATTAAATAAAAGGTTTATAATATTCAGAATATTCTTTATAATTGAGAAATTATTAATTAATGTTCTAAAAAATAACAATAATATTGTTCAGTAAATAAAAAACTATGTATTATCACGGAAATATTAACTATTTAAATAAAATGATTGTAAAAATATATATAATACAATATTAACTAATAAGAGAAGAAGAACTTCTGAATATATATATATGAACTAAATATATTACTAATTTTAAAAATATATAATATTTAATAAATTTCTATTATAATATTATTCCTTTGTAGCAATTTTATTATATTATTGTTCTGTATAATAAAAATGTGTATATATATTTATCAGATTTTATAAGTAACCTTTAATAATAGGGGAAATAGCTATAACAAAACAATAAAATGTTTTATATTATACCAAAATAATAGTATTACATATATTTATAAAACATTTAAGATAACAAATTTAATATTTAGTTTAATATTTATTAAAACTTTAAATAAATACATATTATTTGATTAAAAATATGAATAATAATATTAACTTTAATAGTTATTAATTTAAAATATGTTTTATATAGTTAATAAAATGAATTACCATTAATATAATTTGTTCCATATTAATATATAGATAAGGATTTTAAAAAATATTGACTGTAAATGCTTTTTTTATTATTTTTAAATTTATGAATCTCAGAAGAAAAAAAGTTAATTGATTGATAAAAATATTATATTTATCAAAAACTAAATAATTATATATTAATAGTAAATAAACACATTCTATTTAAATCCTGAACAGTACCACAAAACAAAAAAGAAGAACTAGAAACTATCAAAGTGACTGTCAAATAAGAAACAAAATTTAATAATAATATCAGAATGGTTCATAGGAAAAACCAACATTCTGACTAAACTCCAGAAATTAGAAAAGGAATGAGTTATTATCAAACCATAAATATTATTTATAAAAAATATTTATAATCCAAACAAAACTTGTACTTTATGTAAAACAGGAGTGATAAGATGACATGTTAAACCTGTGGATTTAAAAGACAGTCTGTCAAATCCAAAAAAGTAGAAGAATAATTGGGGACAGGTCAGATCATAAAGAAAATATGTGTAATAACTGATATTTATAATAAAAAAGAGAAGAAAAGATCACTAAAGATAGGGATGTGATTACAAAATGAAAAATATAAGTATTTCATAAGGGGTCCAAGGATCCCTGAGTATAAGTCCATACAGTCTATAGATATTTTTTGAGGTTTTAGAACCTAGAATGCAGTTTAATTCACCTAAAATCATTATTGAGAGAAAGAAATGGTCATAGTTTGCTATTTTAGGGTAACAATGTCATTAGAAAACAATATAATAACATGTATAAGTATTATTGTTGTATTTTTCTAAAAAAATGAAATTTAATTCATAACCCCCCAACCCCTATTCTAAAATATATACTTTTGGACTATTTGAAATTAATGAAAAATTCTAAAAAATGGATTTCCATCTAAAAATGGAAAATTATATCCCTGTAAATAATAGTGTGCAACTTTAGAATTTCAGCATATTTCTAACTTAACTTCACTTTATTATTTATTATAAAAAATCATAATTTTTACTATAGAAAAATAATTAATAAAATATATTATATATATAATATTTTGAATATAAATAATAAATGACATTCAGTAAAATAATTACTCAGAAACAGGTGCAAGTTATAACCTTCAAAGAGCCTTCTTTATATTTAAATAAATTAAGTTTTTACAATTAAATTAAAAAAATAATATTAAATTAATATACTATATACAAGTTTTAATATTTTATAAATTATATAATGACTGTCCTATAAATATTTTGTATGAATAAAATTATTTTATAAAAATTTTATAATACTATTTTATTATCATAATATATTTTTATATATGTTTCAAAATGTACTATGCATTATTTAATTTTTTAATTAATAAGGTTAATACTATATATAATAATAAACTAGGGAACATGACTAAGGAAGTAAATTATAAAAATAATTAGTATTTTTAGGATTCATGAAAAGGGATTTAACTTTCTGTTAATAATATGATTATATACTAATATACTCATTTTTAATTGAATATTTATATCACATTTTAATTATGCTAAAAAATTATATAAATATTTAATAAAATTATTAAGTTATATCAATCCTAATAGCATTATTAACTTTATTAGCCTATTATTTTTATAATATTATAATAAATTCATAATAATTGACATTGTTTATATTTATAATTATTATTCAAATACATTCAAGATTGTTTAAATAAATTTTAATAATCTTTTTTTATAAAATTGCATATTATTATATCCAGTTCAGTATTGATTTATAGTTATATCATTGATGCAACCCATTGGCATTGGCAACCCATTGGCCTGTTTCTTAATCCTTTAAACTTACAGAATACAGACACAGTTGCACACTGTCATTGTTAATAATATATAATTCAAAAATACTGTAAAATGATTTAATATAATAATTTTTACTGTCTATAGCAATAAATAACCCTACTTGCTTTATAGCTTTAAAATGGATATTCAAATGTTCACAAATGTTTACACCAACTGTAAAAAATACTTGAAAATAAATGTTTAATAAATAATTGTGCGTTTTAGATACCTTACCGAAACAAATATCTTCATTTCAACTCATGAGACAATATTTAATAAGTTAATACAATTGTAAATGAAAAAAACTATTCTTTGTTAGAAAGCTGGCACCAATCCAAAAACCAAATTAAAGTACGTTCTATTTATTTAATCAACTCTTGATTATTTATTAGCATATTAAAACATAATGATGTTTTGTCATCTGCCGTAATTATTTTAAATGCAAATTTATTTACCAAATATAATTTATGCAACATATGCAACATAACTATTATATAATAAAATGTAATTAAAAAATGTATAATAAAAAATATATAATTTAAAAAATTAATTAAATATTTACAAACTTTGTTAAAAAATATTTTTTAAATTATAAAACGACTATTGTTGTACAAACGATATTATATATCATAAAAATATAGGAATTTATTATTAAAAATAGTATTTTTAAAACATATCATTAATTTTCCATAACATTTATATTTATAGTACTTTAGAAATAATATAGTATATATAGTAGTATATACATATTTTTTATAATGTAAATTATACTTGCAATTTTAATCATTTATATTATGATAGTAACGCTGCATGCGTGCGCAGATTACCACTGCAGAAAAAATGATAAGATTATAGATGATCGCAATACTAAAAAATATCAAAAATGTATTACGGGTCTTAAGAATTTTTCAATAATATATTTTTATATTTACCTTTAATTTTACTATTTACAATTTAATATGGAAACTAGTCTAGATTATAATAATATACATAAGTATAACGATGGAATTAATTATAAAAGACGTTCAAGAACTGTAATGAACCAATTTTTGACCAACATTCTTTCACAGATTGTTATTAAATTTAATCTGCATGAAAATCTTACTCTGACTTGAGAAGTTTGTCCACACAAAAAATTATATATAAACTTTTTATAAATTATTTAACCGTATATTATAAATGTATACATCTATTCTGAAGAAATGAATGTACTTATTTCGATGTCATTCAATCCAATGACAGTATTAGCATAAACAAATAAACTTAATTTATGATGATCATAAATATTCAGGATCATATAATATTTTGTTTACATAATAATTATTATTTTATTGAATATAAGATGCACATTTAATTTATTAATGCCGAATGTAGAATCCTTCCTCCAGTAAGGCTTCCTCCAAATCTCGAGGAATACTCAGTGGAGGATACTCCTCCAGTAAGGTTTCATTCTGCATTCGGCCGTTAGTCACTCATTTTATATATTATATTCACTTTTGTATATAGTTGAAAATAATTAAAAAATATGACAAAAATATGCTTTTTTAATTTAATCGATTTAATTATAATATCATTATTGTATTTTTTGAAATTACTCGTGTATAAAGCTTGTGATATACGTATATTATGTAACCGTTTATAAGTCCGAATACTAAGTTTATCTTCTCTTTTACCATTTAATTAAATTTCCATAAAATATTTGGATATTTGGACAATCTTCAAAATAATTTTTTTATTTAGGTAGATTTTACAATAAAAGCATCTCGACTTAGGAATCTTTCTGCGCTTGAGAGAGGAATTGAGAATTTAGGCATTAGACATTGTTTGGTTGTTTACTTGTAGCAACTAAATATCTATATATAGTGGCAGATGTATGGCAGGTGTTGCAAACCCCTTTTGTCATAATTAGCCATATGAGAATTAAATATGCCCGTGATTAAGGTACTATTTTGGGCATGGCGATAATGTTGTCTCAGAACAAGTTCAATCCTCGCCTTGTTACTTTTTGAAAAACTTGGACTATTTGCTACAATTTTATTTTTAACGGTTTTATAGAAGAAAAAAAATATATTCTTTTGCCAGAAAAAAAATCTGTGCTTCCGATCGCATTCCTCACCTAATGCCTTTTGCTACCTTTTTCATGCATCCTGCGTAGTTTCAAACACTTAAATCGTGCTATTTACAGTAACATTAATAATTTAGTAATGCTATTATTTCATGTTAAGCGAAAATAAATGCCAAATATTGTGGGAAACAATGTTTGATATGAAATACATGAAAACAGCCTGTTTTACCACTACACAAATTAGTCAGCAAATTAATTATATAGCACGAAATAAGAGAAGTTTTTATTTGAACTGGTTTAATCTCATTTTTGGTCAAAACATTGCAGTGAAAGAGCCGTCCAACTCGGACCGAAATTTAAATAAAAAAATTATGTAAACCTACATGATTTAAGCAGACTTATACAAATATATTTTTTGTTAATCGTTTATAAAATATATTTTGAATTAGTATTGACCAAATTGTAATTATACTTGCAAATCTATTAGATATTTGTTGTAGGAATGTAATTAAATCATATTTTGTTTATGCTTTAACTACTATTATGCTTATACTACTAATCTAGCAAATTATTTAATATAAATTAGTTATAAAATATTAAATAACTATACTACTTAAAAATTTGAAGTAGATACATATTATAACCTGTAAATTGTAGCAGCTGAAACAAGGAAAACTTAAAAAGCTCTTTTCATTTCAGTATGTTGTATATAATTTTTTTCAATTAAATAAATACTTGAAAAGTTCGAGTAGTGTGAACAAAGTAAATATATATAATTACATCTACTAAGAACGAATTTTATAATTACTCTATCCAACATGAGATAAAGGCTTATTAGCCTTTAGAATACCCGCCTAAATGAAAATACAACACAACAGCACTGAATAAATTCACGCAACAAATAGTAGTATCATTTTTATTGGCAAAAAGAGGCCTTGACAAAACAAAAAAATCATTTGTAAATAAGCGAACAATATCAATAATAAACACTTATACACACAGACAGTAGTCCCCCCAAGATACCAGGGGTCGATAGCAAAGCATGGTGAATTATAAGGTACATCTCGTCACAACATCATGGTACAGGAAACATTCCAACGTGTAGTAGTAACGTCAACATAGATTCTGTACCATCACGTTCAACATGAAATACATATTTCCACAGTACTCCGGATAGAGATTGCGAAAATGGAGAGCAAGATATCATAGTAATACGTAGAGAAGTACAAATAGTATCAATGACGAATACAATTTAATCTCATTACTTAAATATAATTATGTAAAATAGGAAAACGCTAAATAGTCATGTGTACACTGTTTTTGCTACTTGCTACAGTTAGTTAGTAAGTTAGTAGGCAGTTCGGTAAGCAAAATTACGATATATAAATATATATAATATGTACAATGAAGTGAAGAGAAGATAATTACTAATTGAGATCACTGAAGGTGTCCAACTTCAAAAAAGAATTCGGTGAAGTTGAAAATGAGATCGGAATAGGATATGTATTATATTAACAAAAATATTTCTATAAACAACAACAACAAAGCCATAAACAAATAGGACAAAGTATTATCATAAAAGGTAGTAAATAATTAAGTATTGATCCAATAATAACTATGTGTTTGCTTAAAAAGGCATGACTAGGTTCAGAATACTTCCAGATTAATAAGAAAGTACAAGAACAGTTATTAGGAGCCAGGGAAATAAGATTTATTATTTTATATTCGATTGAAAGATAATGCTAACGAACAAAAATACAAGTATTTTATGCATTAGGTGTGTAACAATTTACACTTATAAATGCAAAATAAAACGAGATGCTGAAATTTCCAGCATATGTTTTATAATTTATGTAAAATATTGAACTACATTAATAATTTTTCGTTGTTGTAATAATGACACCTAAATTGAACCATTGTATTTTTAATACATTAACAAAGGAAGACTAATTTAATCCCACATAATATGTAACAACTAGCGACATCATCATAATACTACTTTACATTTGTATGGTTAATTATGGGTCAATTTATTAATAAGGGACACATTTTGTTATCTTTTTACCACTTACAAAAATGTATATATTCATGAAAATCGATGTTTTAATATATATACAGATAAATTCTTTCAATTAAAACATAACAGTCTAATAGGCACATCCTTTTAGTTTTATCCTTATGATAAATATCTAAATCAAGATGCTAAAAATATATTAAAACATAGCATACACATTTTTTTGAATCCTGGATTATGAATAGTTATTCAATAGTATTCAATAAGGTCAGGTCAGCTTAGGTCAGCCTATAATATGACACAAAACTATGACACAATAAAAAAACAACTTATTCTTTAAAATAATATGTAAGATGTTTTCTACAACTCATGTAACAATAACGTGAAAAGCTTTGTAACCATATGTGTCCCCTTCTTAATAGAAACTGATCCGTATACGTAGAAAACTCCGCCTTAAACCAATATAGGCGCAATTAGTTTGCGAGGTTAAACCCCGCGTCGCCTATATTTTTCAACAGTTCAGCCGCAGGCTACTGTCTGGCAATAAAAATCATAAAATTCAATGAATCTTCAATCCTAATAGCTTCCATATCGTTGGTAAATATTTTAGTACACATTAACTCGTCAAAGTTTTCTGTTGATTGAAATTTACAAATGTGCCAGACGCCACTAGGTTACTATTTCCCAGGAGTATGGAACACGGAATTAACTTTATTCATGGTATTGTTATAACTCTTTTTAAAAAGAGAAAACGCTTCTGGCATTGCGTAATTGTTTTGCTACCATCGTTACAACTATTTTCACATTTAAAAGCTAGAGTTTGCAGAAGTCATTAATTAATGTGTCAACAGAATAATTTGTTTTGATTGAAAGGTTGATGAAGCCCATTTAGCTTTTAAGCCGCAGTTTTTTTAATTTCAACTTTAATGAATAATTCAAAAGTGAATAGTCACAACAGAAATATGGCATGTGTATACGTGTGAAAGAGCGATCTAAATATTTTGTACAAAAATATCTTTTAATACAGATTAGTGATACATTATATTATATACTAGAGGAGGAGGGGTGGTGCAAAAAAAGAAGAATATAAACAACAAAATATTCAATGAGGCACTTTATACTCTAACGTGACTAGAAATGACGCGACGGAGGAAAACTGTACAGGACCTGTTAATTACAATGGATTACTAATGGGGCATCATTGCCAAATCGAAGTGTAGTCAATGTTACGGGTTGTTTATCTCTCCTAATAAGTCAGATTGAGACAATAGTGTGTGGACCGACCTAAACAATAATTGTGTGCCACTTATAACGTGACGCAAGAAAGACAGTGTTAGATTTACGTTGTAGAATATGATATACATAGTTACACTAAGGTTGGATTGGCACACAGCCATTGCTACAGAGTTATAGGAGATGAACTAGAGTAATAATCGTTCAGCTGATAATGGGACTAGAAATATAATCGATAATATCTTTAATTTATCGGATAAAAATTTTGTTTGTTATTTATTGAAAACGCATTTTGTACAATTCCGGATTGCTATAGATCAATTGTATATACAATATAACTTTTAACCATTTCAGATAAATGAAAGAATGCTTAAATTTTATTTTAATAAAATTTGAAAAAAAATTTTTTTTAAATGTTGTTTAGTGTATTAGTTTTTCATAAGTTATATTAATATATTTTAGTTGCATAGAGGCACTGGCAAACTTTATTTCATTTTAATCGTAATATTATAAATGATCTCTATTAAAATATTCATTTTATTCAATCTATAGGTATATTTTCAGGCTACAGGTCTCTTGATTTTTTGCAGTGAGCAATCAAAACTCATCTGGAAAAGACGTCGCAGCCAATCGATAACTACACAATCTCCGCAAATGAGATGACGAGATGTTGCTGTGACGTCGACGACACACGAGGCAGCTGTGTCTCAGTAGTTGATGTCACCTCACCATCCTCATTATCATCCCCAAAATTTGGGTCGAGGTCACCGTCACCAGCCTCATAATAGTCATCGTCATCATCACCATTGACAGCCAGCGGAGGGGGAGGGGGGAGATGTCCCGTGTCATCTTCGGGGGAGGCGAGGCGTGCCGTCGTGGGGCAACCGTCGGAAGCCTCCATCAGGGCGAGAGACACGGGCGTTTTAAGGCCGTCCTGGACACACGTGCGCGGGGGAGGGGACATTAGCATACTTAGAGGGCTCATTAGTATAATTCAAGGGCTCATTAGTATAATTAGAAGGCTCATTAACATAATTAAAAGGCTCATTAACATAATTAAAAGGCTCATTAACATAATTAGAGTGCTCATTAGCATAATTAAAAGGCTCATTAACATAATTAGATGCTCATTCGTATAATTAGAAGGTTCATTAACATAATTAGATGCTCATTCGTATAATTAGAAGGTTCATTAGCATAATTAGAGGGCTCATTAGCATAATAAAAGGATACAATGTTTGTGGAAGAATGGGACCCGTACATTACAATAATCAAAGAATAGTTAAATTTAATTGCTCAAATAAATTCTCATTAGCAGTTCAATATAAAAAGTTTCAAAATCAAATTACTATATATAATCTCAATAATTCATAATATTAAACGCAGATACATACAAATATGAGGAAACAGAAGTTCCTATGTATTGGTTTTAACAAGGTCTTTAGTTGTTCAAAGCTAATTCAAGATTTGTGAGTTCGATTTTATTGATTATGTAATTGTCATGAGATATGTGATATTGATAATAATATATAATTAAAGAACAATTATTAATTTTTCACATTAAGCCTTATTGAAAGAAGCCTACCAGGTTAATCATACTTATGGTGCAAATTACAAAACAAAATGTAACACGATAGCGAAAAGAAAACTCACTAATCAATCAAAATTAGATATTGCTAACTCATTAATATTTAATGGGACGAATAAAAAACTACTTATAATAAATCTAACCTAGCCAATGATTTTGCCATAACACTCCAACATATCAATTAGTCGTAATACGTTTTATTTTCAATATTAAAATTGTGTTATAATTAAATCATTCCTCAATAATGGACTTTCATTAACTCAACCAAACGAACTAACGCTTAATTTATTAAAACACATACAAACTAAATAAATATAAAGCTTCCTGATACAAAACGCATTCACAGAAAAGCCAGGTGAACATCAAAGATACCGATTCATTTAATTTCAATTCATTTCGATACATACAATGAAAGCAAGACTAAATGCCGCGAGCACCACTAACAGTAACACAGTCACTTAACACTGCACTGTAATTGTTCATGTGATGCAAGTAGTGGTCTGGTAGTCATGACGACGTCAAGTTCAGTCAGTCAGTCATGGTTACGTATCTAGGAGTCCCACGTATAATTATAATGTAGTTAGTTCCCTACAACATAACGCACCCAGACTGCAGAGAAAAGCCCGCCCAAATAAAATGTAGGAAATCTTGTCAAATCAATAATGCTTTACTGACGGTGTGAATAATAGCACGAATTATGCGCCGCTAAATAAATTAAATATAATTGGAGAAAGGTTGTCTTTAATGCTCCTCATGAGACTGCCAGCCAGCCACCCAGCCTGACGGTTGGATAAGTTAGGTACCGAGGGACGAGGGGTATTGAAAATGTCAAAGATTTGTTTATTTATCTGTGTGAATTGGGAAATGATTATAAGCGAAGCGTTGTTTAATATCGCAAGATATGTATTATGTGTAGGCCGATTACTATCGTTAATATTTACCGCTATAATACAGCTTATAAATACGATAATGTGATATTCAATCACGTATAACCACAATATTACTTTTTATGTATGTATTACTTAAATATGTCATTTAATATATAATCTAATAAATAATGTATTATTTTAACTTTGATTGTATTATACTGGGAACTATAAAAATACTGTCGTTTTGTCGAATTGAGTTTATTTATTTTTGTTGAAATCTATTTGACAATAAACTAGCCAACTTTGACATAGCCAGCTTTACAAATTTAAATAATTTGTTCATCTTTTATTTTTCAAAGTAAAAAATACAAATATTTTATTTTTCAAAGTATAAAATACTAATTGGAGCCTACACATAATTACGCTATATTCAGTCAAGAAACTATTGTAAGAATAGATTTGAGGCAAGACAGAGTTGCCAGCCACATATTTGCAGAAAACAGAGAATAAATAAATATATATATATATATATATAGCATTCAATTATTTTAATTATATTTCTGTAACCAGACAGACAGTTTCAGGTATTGGCGGCGACATTGAAAACTAAAAATAAATTAAACACACCGAACAGCATTAGGAACATAAATTAGGTTTTTATGATGATTTTGGCCAATTAATAAAAGAAGGAATAAGAAAATACAAGAATTTAAGGGACTTTTTTAAGAGCCGTGGGAGGCATGCTACCATATGTATATGCTACATATAGTAAATATAAGGAGATGTTCCCTATAAGGGGTTGACCATATTCCAAATATACAGACTTTCCCAGGTTGTCTAATATTCGATTCCCGGATGTATTACTTCTAATTTAAAAGCATCAAAATGTTGATTAAGAAAATATACATATCATGAATAATATAATATTCATATTTTCCTAAATTTTATTTATAAAAGCAATACAATTGTTTAAACATACTAAACTATGACGAATAACAACAAGCGCATAATAAAATGCATATTAATTAAAAAGCCAAAATATAGAAATGCTCAAGTAAAAAGTATTGTTATAAATATTTTTTAAACTTGTAATCCCTAAAAATACAAAAAGCAAAATAAGTTAACAAAATATTACAATATTTAGATAACCGAATCCCGATTTTTCTTCCTAAAATGTTTGGATTCACAGTTTTTCCTGAGAAAGAAACCCAATTTATAACCCAATCTGAACTCACCATTTTCCCAGCCACCAGTCCAAGGCCACTCGTCGCCGACTTGACCGCCCCAGTCTCCTCCTCCCCCCCCTCTCCCCCCGGCGGCGGCAACAGCAGCTGCTGCTGTTGGTGAGTCATCGAGATGATCGAGCTCTGCATCATCTCCACCGGCTCGCTCCTCTGATGCCGATGGTGGTGCTGGGGCTGGTTCTGGTGGTGCTGGTGGTGGTGCAACAGGGTCACCGAAGCAGCAGCTGGCG
>JAUZND010021351.1:13739-25416 GCA_034780555.1 Coelogynopora nodosa | reverse complement strand
ACCAAAAGAATCTAAGGGGAATATTGAACAATAAACTCTCAGCACCATTTCAAAAACGTGTTCCACTTCTGGAGCGTCCGTCCGATTACATATAATATGATTCGTCCGATTACATATAATATGATTTTACAAGATGAAATACAGATTTAAGTAATTAAACATGTTTTGTTTTCAGCGGATCTAATTTCGTTTCTGACGATTTCGACGGCCGGAAATAGGATCAATTCATTAACTGAGCTATCGCAGCAAAAAGTGGTAAAAATTGGTTTCGAAAATGGAACTACACACGATTATTTTTTAAAGGTGACTCTTAATTATATGGATAAGTTTTACATTTTTTTAAACTAATTTAATAAATTATAATTATGGGCAGATATGCAAATCTTTAATTCAATTATACGTAAGAAAATACATGACCTTTATTATTCATAAACAGTCATGTGTATTCTATATGTATATTTAACTATTTCATAGAAATTTAAAACATTTACTATGTCCATGATGTATTTAAGGATAAATAAAAATTTAATAATTTTAATGTATAATACAATGTGGTGAGGATATATTTGTTTACTAAACTACAATAACCATATGCCATTTGTAATAAATTCATAAATGTTTATAATTAATTAAAATGACTTACATTTTTAACCTATCTATGTTTATAATAATAAAATTTAGAATATAAAATAGAATACAATATATAATTTTTGTAATTTAATTTTTTTATTGTTTGAGTTTACAATAAAGTATTATAAGGTTGGATAATTTAAATCATAATCTCGATTGAGTTGGACACATGTTGGCACTTGGTCGAAGCGCACCCGTTGTTTATTTGCGAAATTTTAATTTATTCTGCAGTGAGGCCATCACCCGTTGATAACAATAAAAAAGCAATCCCGGTCAATATATCAGGCAGCTGTGATTTCATTGGATGACGCAATGCGCTCCAAGAAACCGTCCGTCTTATGGGCACAAATAGCAGTGTAGTAAATGATATTGAGAATTACATTGTTAATCAATATAACTTAGTAATATATAAATTAACATTGATTTGACAACTAATTAACTTAATATATTATCTTAATAATTGCTTCATTATTAGACAATTAAAGGAGATAAACATGAAAATTAATTAATCTCATTCACATTTTACATGTAATAATTAATATGAAATTCAATGCAATATATACGATAAGTAAACCCCTATTTTAGCAACATTACTTTAGCTGACAGTAAAATGATTAAATATCATTAAATGAATTAATATAATTAAAGTAATTATAAAAAAACTTGTTTAAAGTCATTAAAACCAAATAAAGTCAATAAACTATAATTAAACTAACATACCACATTATATGCAAAAGAAAAACCACAATAAAATGTAAAGTTTATTACAATAAATAAAATCTTTTGTATTAATTGTAATAAACTTTAAATGTTATTGTAGTTTTTCTTTTGCATTCCTCACAAGTGAACAGTACTTGTATTTATTTATCATACCACATTATTAAATGTTTCCACTAAAGTATTTTGTAGGCATCTGCTTTACAATCCGGTTCAATTTTACCAATTAATTATTTTTTATAATTTAGGAAATAATCTCTCTTATAATAAGTCATACTCCACTTTGTATTCAGAATACTGCGGACACTAATCTTGCAAGTCTTTTATCTAATCGGTACGGAGGTAACATTTCCTCTCCTTGTGTAGCAAAACATGTAAGTACCAAAAATCTCAATATTTTATGTATATATTCCAATCATTATATTGTTTATTTAAAATATGTTGTGATAATATAATGTATAGGCCCATGTAAGATATGATGCTCATATATCTAATATATGTATGTATGTGTACATTACAATAAAGTTCTAAATTTTGTTGGGATGATGACTCTTTTACAATATGATATGCAAAAACGAGCAATTTGAAAAGTAATAAGGAAATACTTGTACATCTTTATTTTAAATTAATCGATTTCTGTTTAATATTTTTTGTCTACATTTTCTATAAAAAAAATACAAAACAACTGAAATATTGAAAATAACAAACTTCAAGAACAACATTCTGTAAAAATACAACACGTTTTAGAAATGTCCTCCATTGCATTCTTCGCGATGTTCAGATTTACACCCTGCACTGTCTGACTAATTGACCATTCTGTTTACACAGGACGACATCAATGTCTAAGGTGGGTCAGCCTACATAAATGTCATGAGTTAATTTGAAGGTTGTTCGCGAGTTTACTTCAATCATGCTTTATTGGTCCGTATTAGTAGTAAGTAACGATTTTTATTCGGTAATAATTACAAAAATATAGGGGCAACACTAAATGTACAAGCATCTGAAAAATATTTTAATAATTCACGGTATATTTCTTCATATAATTTCATTTTATAATTTTGATATAAGTAGATTGTAGTAATAAGTAGTATGTTTTAATATAAACATAATTATTAATTTTAAAAACATACTTTAATTAATGGGATAAAAATACATTTACATGTAAATTAAATGAACAATACCATTTTTACACACATATCAAGTTGGTATATATTTCAAATAAATGATAAACAATAATTTCCATAACAATTATAATATGCAAATGAGCTTCTTATGATATGGGGCATATTAAATATTTTTCCATATATTATTATTATATTGCAACATGTGTGAGTGATAAATATAAGCAAGCACACATCTTAAGACTATTTACTCTCAGTATTAAGAATTATTTAATTTCCTCTATTACACATTTAGATCATAGGAGAAGGTATGAACGAATTGGCGTGCTTCCATGATAGAAGTAAGGCTGAGTACATGATCCGATCATCCTGCAGTCGGGCATACATCCTTCCCGAACGTCTATGGCCCTCATATTCAGGGTTCTTCATCGCCAAGGATTCCATTTATGAAGACGCCTTCAATTTCCAGTTACGTTAAGCAAACCCCAAATTGTTATGTACATACTATATTTGTATAATAAATGAAATTATGGAGCAAAAATACCACTGAATTTATAAATAAAAAAGAAATGTATATTTAATGTACACCCTAAATGTAGGATGATACAGTAAATTAAAAGATTCAGAATTTCGCATAGATCGAAACGATACTCAGATATCTTTAAAAATGTATTGATTAATCTGTAAGCATGTATCAGAAAGGCTAAACACAATATGACTTGTAGCAGGATGGTTTCACTTTTCGTCTGTCTCCATATTAAAATTGACAATTCTGAAAATAGCAATAATCACAATATTTTAATAAACGTTATTATTCTACAAGCCGGACAATTGATGCAAGTAATTAATATCGTATGTGTTGGCAGCCGTTCATTGGCTGTGATATATACATAGTTATGCAAATAATGTTAATTGTAATACATAATTATATTGTTTATGCAAACTTGTTTCATATACTCGACATATCATTCCAAAAGTCTTTTTAAGGACAGTACATATTTCTGACATCTTCAAAAATGTATTTATTTTTCTAGAATTGTAATCAAATTATAGCTTATCATTTTCAAAAGATAAATAAGACTTTGAAAACAGTTATTCTGTACAAAATATTTCTTCGAGCTATCGTTTCAGTTTGTATACCACGTCGAGTTATGCGTTGGGAATAAAGGTTTGTAACTCACACGGGTCGAAGGTTATGTCATAAAACGTAAAACCATAAAGAAGCCTAAAGCCTATAATGTCTTGTTCATAATTTTTTATTTATCTTATTGACAAATATCGTCAGTATTCCCTAAAGTTGCCATTTCTTTGGAATGGGCACATGGAGGCACGCCTCGGCACAAGTCGTGAGGCCATTCATCTGCTTTCCATATTATTTAACATACATAATTAAGTATATATCATTTTGTTGTATAAATCATGTAATTAAAACTATTTATAATTCTGCAGAATCAAGAGAATGTTAGAATCCGGATTGATTCAACAAATATATCTCAAATACTTCATGGCAGAGCCTCCCGATTGTAAGCTGAGTGAAGATGGCAAGAGGGAAGGAGATTCGATAAAAATTCAGGAACTTGGAGGTGTTTTTATAGTTTGTTCTGCTTTATATGGACTCGGATTTATCATATTTATTTTTGAGATATTATGGGTAAAGTTTGGCCAATCTCCACTTGACTGCAAATTATTCTAAACAATTATTTAAAACAATACTTCTGTTTGGTGTTGTATTAAATATAACTGAAACTACTTATTCATTAATTAATTATGAAGCATTGTTTCCAATATCTATATTATATTATGTATGTTCCATTTGAATCTATTTCTACCAATTTATATTGTTACCAATTTAATGCTATAAAAGTTATGTGTTAAAGACGTATCTTTAATCTGTATAATTCAATTATTTAAACGAATTTAAACTTGATTAAAAAAAAGCATTTATTTTAGTAAGTAAGTCTACATTTTCTATATGTTTTAATATCGTACTTTTATAGTTTGATATATCTCATATGCGGCATAAACTAAACGGTAACATTTAAAAATGTAAATATAACAAATAACTTAAATAAATTAATAAAGTTAAAGTGATGTCAATTGAAATAGGTCTACATGTAAGTATAAAACTATATTTATAAGAGATGTAGAAATACAACACGCAACCCCAAATAGTTATAATATATTATAATCATAGTTGCTGAATATTGCTAAATAATACTAATAATAATACTAATAAAATACTAATAATAATAATACTAAAAATACAAAATTGCTAAAAATATTGCTAAAAATACATTTGAAACCTCTGATTGTAGTAAATCTGTTTTTAAAAACAAAAGCGTTTTATGGATTCTTTATGTCAACTTTATTAAATATATATCTTAAGCAGCGGTGACACAGTAAAGACGATCGTAGAGAGTAAACTTGTTCAGCAAAACTAGATTAAACAGATGGAGAAATGGAGACATATTATTATATCAATATTTAATATCAACATTAATTAGTTTAATCAGAAAGTTGTGATAACGTAGATTACTTTTGACACATCCAAGAGTTAGGCGATTTGACAGTTTTTCATTAAATGATTTGTGTTGAATAATTATTATTATTATCAATTATATTATTAATATTATGTGAATTAGGCTATATTATTAGTTGATTCATCACAATATTGATACTAATGCGAGTTTCCCGTCAATTTTCGATTAATTAAAACTTTTTAAAATTGTTCATATTTTGTTTAAAAAAACAACGAAATCGGTTTTTTAATGATAAAAATATATAAATTACTTTTTTATTAAATGTATTATTGATTTTCAAAAATATTGACCGCTTTTAGCTCATCAGTATATATATGTTCAAACGAGAGCCGGTCAATATAAATAAAATTAAACTGATTGTTTCAGTGGGTTATTACTTCTAAATGAGTTAAGAGGAAATAACCCACCAACAATCATTTCAAATAATGATCTATAACATTGTTACACTGATCAACTTTGGAGTGAGTAAATTGTATATTTTATAATAATCCTACGGAATGTCGAATATATGTATTAAATATAGTATTGAAGAATATAGTTATTCATTGTTATTTATTATCATTTTGTATATTTATAAGGTAACTTTAACAAACTCCCATTCACATTAAATTAATAATGTTTGAGTAACATTTCTTAATTATATAATATACAAATTTTAGTTATTTAAACATAGATACATAACAACATTTGTAATTGTCTTCAATATATTTTTTTTAAAGTAAAATATTTACATAAGTAATGTTCCGTTAATTTCCGTAAGTAAATTTCCGTAAGTAATATAATCCATCATATGTTGTTGACAATGGCGATAAGCAGAGGGAGTATAGATAATATAGTGATATATTAGGCTGATTATTACCCGAATTATGAAATTAATAAAACATGATTTGCTAAGTGCATGTGCGCAAAGGGGGAGGCGGTTCTATAGCGTTCTCCTTATTTTATGGTTGGCGTATTCCTTTAAACAGGTTTAAATTAGAACAAAAGGAGGTATCTGAATTTTAAATACGTTTACAATCAACTAGAAAAAAAATCGATCTCTGCATATCCTATTTAATTGAAAATATCCACAGAAAATAAATAAAGTATTATATTTGATTATTATATTTTGAGTGAAACATTATACTAACTTTAATACTGTAGGCCTACATAATTATTGATTTTATAAGTATTGATGTAATAGTCAATTGGCTAATATATATATGTGTTACCTTATTTGCATCCAACAAAGGCATGCGCAACAATTCATTATTGTGTATAAATACATTATTTATATTTATTCAGACGTAATGTGCTGCGTATAATCAGGTTTTGTTTACAATGTTAAAGGAAATATACAGTTTTATATAAGTAATTTCACGAATTCACGAAACAAACAAATAATTAATATTTGTTTTCAACCTTTGTATTCAACATATAATTTCGCATTATATTTATTTAATGTATTGTTGCAAAAGTACAAATGGTTCGCACTAAACTTATTAATACATTTTAGTTCAGTTGAAATGAGTAGTATATATATATATATGTATAGTTTTTTAGGTAAAGGTCAACAGCATTCATTTTATATTAGCCTTTAAGAAAAGAATTTAAACAAATTGGAATGTCGCTCAATTGATAAAAATTATATATAAATTTTTTTAATATTTGTATCGCATATGTAGTGTATTACTCGTATTTGAATTACGATTCGTATTCACAATTATGTCACTATATAAGTGGCATAATCGTTAATACGAATCGTTAAAAATCGCTTATAAGCATATAATAGAAAGAATTATACAATAGTTATTGCTTAATTCTCTAATTTGAAAATTAATTACCAGTTTCATCAAAACAAAATGTGAACTCTCTATTTACAAACATTGTAAAATTTGCAAAAATTGTAAAAATTGTCCTACCTCAGCGTGTGGCTTGTACACTACCCATAGATTCATAAATCGTGGCGTTAAGTGAGACGTCATCACTTGTTTCCAACGACGTAATGACGCTCTGCACAAAACTTGTGCTGATCTCATCGTTGATAATTATGACACCTTGATAGAATCGATAGAATTGAATCATGACAATTCGAGATATTTAAATTATTGTTTTAATGTTTTACAAATAAAAATGTTAAGTATACGTTTTGAAACAATAGCCTATTTTATCGAATTGAATTCACATCAAATTTCTGAGAAAAGGAGCAACAAAATCTGTAAGATTGTGTAAAATTTATAAATAGCTGACTATTTATTTAAGGAACTCTAAATATGTAATTGCATACGGTAATTTTGTTACAAGTTTATCAATTGGTAATTTACAATTTTATTAATTAATAATTTAAATTTGAAAAATGTAGTTGAATAACACATGTATTAAAATTTAAGTAATATGGCGTAATTGACAAAAAGCTGTCATCAAATATATTTCGTATTACTATAAATATAGAATGCACTATTCATAATGAAAATAATTTAGCTAAAATAATGAAACCAATTAATATTGAAATAATAAAACTTTAAAATGCATTATACGCCAAATAAATATTGCCATGTTTATTGAATATGGATAATATTTTGGATCCACAAACAAACTTACCGATTCCTGCGAAGTGACACACCTGAACGTGTATACTCAGCTGAATAAGAAGTATTGTCAGGAAAGAATTCATTCTTATTATACTTAAAAATTACAAAGTAAAACTGTAGCTACAAGGAAGGCGTTTTTATTTATATGAAGTTCGCTTGGTCAGATTATTATCAAATGAAGAACAAAAACAGATTAACCAATGATAATTCAATGCGTTTGTATGATGAAAAAAAATAACTACACTTAAAAAAACATAATTAGTTTATATTATATATTATAAAATCTAATTGACGAACACATTATACACAGTTATTTTTAAATATTATTCAATTTATCATGATGAAAGTCTGCAAATACATTTATTCTAATTTTTTTTTTCACAATTTTTCTGTACACTCGACAAGCATTTCCTTAACTTTTTGTTGAACATGATGTGCATTTTGAAAAGTACATTCATGAGAAATTACAGCTTTACATATGTTTTTAGGTTTAGATAATTCTTTTCAGTCATTAAAAATTAAAGTGAGGAATGTTTGTAAGAGTTTGCCGATATTTATTTAAAACATGTTGGTATTAATTAGCATATACTTTTTTTTAATGTATCGATAACACTTATATGTCTCGATTGGATTGAAAATATTATTAAAAATTGTAGTGTCATTCGATCCGGTAGACCTATACAGTCAGTAAATATGCACGGCCTGTCTATTGTTCATATTATGTGTGATTATGAATCAGTATGATATTAACTGATTGTAATTATTCTACAATTGATGTTATTTGTTATATACTTAAAGGGACTTCCACCAATAATGGCCACTAACTATAAGACTGTATATGTTAAAATATGGTGACAATTTGTTGAATGTAATGTCGTCAATATAATTGTCTTTATTCAATTCATGCAGGATGATTCAACATTATCTTAGAAACAAAAAAGAATTAATAATAAAAGCATATTAATCATTAACCATATTGGCCATTACTAAAACGTCGATCAATCACACATTTAAATTGCTGCTAAAACAATAGGATATACCAATCATAAAATTACTTTATTAAAACAAAATATAAACATTTACATGCATTTTTTAAAAAGTAATTGTGGACCACCCAATTCAAATATCTTTATTTCACTAAAACTAAAACGTTTGCTGCAACTTCATAATTATAGGAGCTAACTTGATCATGGGTCTATTCAGTGGTGCAGCCCACAGAATTATAATCTATTTATACAATTTAATATTATTCCAATCAAATCTAATTTAAACATATGGGTTCGCCGAAACTATTGGGTGAACTAGAATTGTTTGGATCGTACGATTAAACTTATTTTAAATACATATTTGTGGTTTGATGATAGCACATTCTATTTTGTTTTTCTATTAAATCAGCTTTTATATTATTAAAAATATTGTTGCTATATTGGCAGTAGACGGGTATGATGGCATTGAGGGGTGAAACGGATTGTGATTATTTACTATCTGTATTATATTTGACAGTTAAGCACTGTACAACAATGTAAACACTGAACAAACCATTATGTGTTCCTCTTTGTTAAATGTTTACTGTATAGGATAAGACACAAATCATAAGGAAGAAGGTATTGTGCAGATTGCGAAATCGACTTTGCACCAGCATTTTTGGAACGTATTTGCACAATCATGTTCTTGCAACTATAACGTCAAATCGCTTCAAAAGTTTGAAAAGTGATGTAAATATGTTATTAATTGTACAATAGCCTACCTAAGTGAAACTGTTTTTGCAGAAATCTTATTTCTAGTGGCATGATTGTTTGATATATATATATATATATGTAACTCACACAATAAAGTACGATAGCTGATATTAAAAATATTAAAATATATTTTAATAGATATATTACATAATAAACATGTTGCGATATACAATATGTTGGATAGAAAAGTACATTACACTGCCACACTATAATGTTAAAAGCGCAATTATAACGAAAATGGTTTTTTTTTAAATTTATGAATTCCTTGTTATTGATGCAAAAATAAATCTCTAATTATATAAATATTGTTAGTTTATATAATATGAAACTGAAAAATATACAATCAACTATACAGTTAATTATGTTTCGATTAAGGTTTTAAAAATAACATTAAAGTACTATTTATTTAAATCATTAGGCTCTAGATATTATACACTATTTTTATTGAGAAAAAGTTTCATCGTCTTTTAATAATAGATAAGTTTAACCACTAATGAAAAAATAACATTAAACAATATTTACGCTGTTTGTTATTTAATAACTGTGTAACATTAAATCCTGATATTATTAAACATTGTTCAATACATTTAATCACTTATATTTATCTTAAATTGAATATTTTTAGTAAATGATTCAATTATCGTTCAATGTTTTTGTACATTTTATAAAAAATAACCCGACATATAACATGTATTCTTTAGCTATAAATATATATAGCTATAGGTAATAAAATGTCATCCTATTAATAATTAAATATTATTAAATAACAGGAAATAATAGTAAATAACCTTAGAGAATAATAGCACGGTTTTAATAAAGATTGTTTAGAATTGTAGTCGAAGACATTATTTTATACGGTATTATTGTACAAATTTAACTTTTCTTTGGATATTATATATAACAAAGATTCAAAATATGATAGTTTAAAAATATAAACAAGCTTTGGTAATACATGCATTATTTCTAAAATTATAGTTCATTAAAACACGTAAACATTCTCGAATTTAATTTTCATCTAAAATGGTCACCAAGCTGAAAATAATAAGTATTACATACATATCCAAGTACATAGGCAAATACATAATACAGAGTCTATACAAAATAAAGGTTGCAGCTTCAGTGCTCAGCGCAGCGCTTAGTCTTCAGACAGACTCCAAAATGAAATGTTATAAAAATATAATATTTGCTTATTAATCGTTTTCAATATTACGTTTTCAGCCATCAGTGCAGGATAAAGTTACAGTGTACATTCTTTATTTTTATTTTAACTAAACTTTGCTGCAAAATTACCGAAGTATTTGTTTGTGTTTTCAGTATCAAGCGATATTTATATATAGCATACCATATTTTAATTGTTGCCAGAACAATAGATATCTCGATGATTTTATTTAACATATAGCGGCCTACCTATGTAGTTGTCAAAACTACTTAGGGCCTACTATATTTACAAAAAATGTATATACAATATAGATACTACAAATTTGGAACATTATAATCAGTTATCCAATTACCATGCAGAACAATACCATATGACACAAATCGGGAGTGACTTATATTACGTTTTTTGTGTTTACAAATACCTACGTTAACTCAATGTTCACAGTAAAAGTATTACGTAAATTTATAGAAGTTATATGGTTTACTGAATTATTTGACAATAAGACTTTAAATTAACTGAAGAAAGTTTTGTATGGCTTTTTATCTACTATTTAACAACTATCTGTGTGGTTTTTGGTTAATAAAGGTAATAACGATAAACTTATTATCAATAATACTTACTTCAGTAAAACAAAACTTATAAGTATAGTAGTTTTAGTAGTTACTAAAACATATTACTGATTTTAACAAAATCATTATGTAATCTGGCTACCTGTCATTATGAAGTGTTAAAATCTCAAATTTGGCCACTTTTGATTTTTTTTATAGAGTGGTATTTTTTACAAAACATAATGCATAGTGAAAGATCACACCTTTTACCAATTTTGCTTTGATGTGTTATATTTTATGTTCAAAAAACGGATAATGTTTATATATATATTTTTTTAATATTACTTACCTACAGGTAGAAAATGGCTAAACAAATTAAATAGTGTTTTACACATTTTCATGTTTAAAATGGAATATATTTTTAATAGTTAGCTGACAAAACAGAAACATAAATAGTGTGTTTTATTATTAGACCTGTACTATTTGTAGAAGTGCCGTTCTCTTGTTAGACCAGAATGGCAGTATGTATACACCGAATAAAGGCAAATGTAACTGACATTATTTATATACTGCTTATGCTTATGCTTATGCTTATGCTTATGCTTATGCTTATGCTTATGCTTATGCTTATGCTTATGCTTATGCTTATGCTT
>JAUZND010021351.1:0-11598 GCA_034780555.1 Coelogynopora nodosa | reverse complement strand
AGCAGTATATAAATAATGTCAGTTACATTTGCCTTTATTCGGTGTATACATACTGCCATTCTGGTCTAACAAGAGAACGGCACTTCTACAAATAGTACAGGTCTAATAATAAAACACACTATTTATGTTTCTGTTTTGTCAGCTAACTATTAAAAATATATTCCATTTTAAACATGAAAATGTGTAAAACACTATTTAATTTGTTTAGCCATTTTCTACCTGTAGGTAAGTAATATTAAAAAAATATATATATAAACATTATCCGTTTTTTGAACATAAAATATAACACATCAAAGCAAAATTGGTAAAAGGTGTGATCTTTCACTATGCATTATGTTTTGTAAAAAATACCACTCTATAAAAAAAATCAAAAGTGGCCAAATTTGAGATTTTAACACTTCATAATGACAGGTAGCCAGATTACATAATGATTTTGTTAAAATCAGTAATATGTTTTAGTAACTACTAAAACTACTATACTTATAAGTTTTGTTTTACTGAAGTAAGTATTATTGATAATAAGTTTATCGTTATTACCTTTATTAACCAAAAACCACACAGATAGTTGTTAAATAGTAGATAAAAAGCCATACAAAACTTTCTTCAGTTAATTTAAAGTCTTATTGTCAAATAATTCAGTAAACCATATAACTTCTATAAATTTACGTAATACTTTTACTGTGAACATTGAGTTAACGTAGGTATTTGTAAACACAAAAAACGTAATATAAGTCACTCCCGATTTGTGTCATATGGTATTGTTCTGCATGGTAATTGGATAACTGATTATAATGTTCCAAATTTGTAGTATCTATATTGTATATACATTTTTTGTAAATATAGTAGGCCCTAAGTAGTTTTGACAACTACATAGGTAGGCCGCTATATGTTAAATAAAATCATCGAGATATCTATTGTTCTGGCAACAATTAAAATATGGTATGCTATATATAAATATCGCTTGATACTGAAAACACAAACAAATACTTCGGTAATTTTGCAGCAAAGTTTAGTTAAAATAAAAATAAAGAATGTACACTGTAACTTTATCCTGCACTGATGGCTGAAAACGTAATATTGAAAACGATTAATAAGCAAATATTATATTTTTATAACATTTCATTTTGGAGTCTGTCTGAAGACTAAGCGCTGCGCTGAGCACTGAAGCTGCAACCTTTATTTTGTATAGACTCTGTATTATGTATTTGCCTATGTACTTGGATATGTATGTAATACTTATTATTTTCAGCTTGGTGACCATTTTAGATGAAAATTAAATTCGAGAATGTTTACGTGTTTTAATGAACTATAATTTTAGAAATAATGCATGTATTACCAAAGCTTGTTTATATTTTTAAACTATCATATTTTGAATCTTTGTTATATATAATATCCAAAGAAAAGTTAAATTTGTACAATAATACCGTATAAAATAATGTCTTCGACTACAATTCTAAACAATCTTTATTAAAACCGTGCTATTATTCTCTAAGGTTATTTACTATTATTTCCTGTTATTTAATAATATTTAATTATTAATAGGATGACATTTTATTACCTATAGCTATATATATTTATAGCTAAAGAATACATGTTATATGTCGGGTTATTTTTTATAAAATGTACAAAAACATTGAACGATAATTGAATCATTTACTAAAAATATTCAATTTAAGATAAATATAAGTGATTAAATGTATTGAACAATGTTTAATAATATCAGGATTTAATGTTACACAGTTATTAAATAACAAACAGCGTAAATATTGTTTAATGTTATTTTTTCATTAGTGGTTAAACTTATCTATTATTAAAAGACGATGAAACTTTTTCTCAATAAAAATAGTGTATAATATCTAGAGCCTAATGATTTAAATAAATAGTACTTTAATGTTATTTTTAAAACCTTAATCGAAACATAATTAACTGTATAGTTGATTGTATATTTTTCAGTTTCATATTATATAAACTAACAATATTTATATAATTAGAGATTTATTTTTGCATCAATAACAAGGAATTCATAAATTTAAAAAAAAACCATTTTCGTTATAATTGCGCTTTTAACATTATAGTGTGGCAGTGTAATGTACTTTTCTATCCAACATATTGTATATCGCAACATGTTTATTATGTAATATATCTATTAAAATATATTTTAATATTTTTAATATCAGCTATCGTACTTTATTGTGTGAGTTACATATATATATATATATATCAAACAATCATGCCACTAGAAATAAGATTTCTGCAAAAACAGTTTCACTTAGGTAGGCTATTGTACAATTAATAACATATTTACATCACTTTTCAAACTTTTGAAGCGATTTGACGTTATAGTTGCAAGAACATGATTGTGCAAATACGTTCCAAAAATGCTGGTGCAAAGTCGATTTCGCAATCTGCACAATACCTTCTTCCTTATGATTTGTGTCTTATCCTATACAGTAAACATTTAACAAAGAGGAACACATAATGGTTTGTTCAGTGTTTACATTGTTGTACAGTGCTTAACTGTCAAATATAATACAGATAGTAAATAATCACAATCCGTTTCACCCCTCAATGCCATCATACCCGTCTACTGCCAATATAGCAACAATATTTTTAATAATATAAAAGCTGATTTAATAGAAAAACAAAATAGAATGTGCTATCATCAAACCACAAATATGTATTTAAAATAAGTTTAATCGTACGATCCAAACAATTCTAGTTCACCCAATAGTTTCGGCGAACCCATATGTTTAAATTAGATTTGATTGGAATAATATTAAATTGTATAAATAGATTATAATTCTGTGGGCTGCACCACTGAATAGACCCATGATCAAGTTAGCTCCTATAATTATGAAGTTGCAGCAAACGTTTTAGTTTTAGTGAAATAAAGATATTTGAATTGGGTGGTCCACAATTACTTTTTAAAAAATGCATGTAAATGTTTATATTTTGTTTTAATAAAGTAATTTTATGATTGGTATATCCTATTGTTTTAGCAGCAATTTAAATGTGTGATTGATCGACGTTTTAGTAATGGCCAATATGGTTAATGATTAATATGCTTTTATTATTAATTCTTTTTTGTTTCTAAGATAATGTTGAATCATCCTGCATGAATTGAATAAAGACAATTATATTGACGACATTACATTCAACAAATTGTCACCATATTTTAACATATACAGTCTTATAGTTAGTGGCCATTATTGGTGGAAGTCCCTTTAAGTATATAACAAATAACATCAATTGTAGAATAATTACAATCAGTTAATATCATACTGATTCATAATCACACATAATATGAACAATAGACAGGCCGTGCATATTTACTGACTGTATAGGTCTACCGGATCGAATGACACTACAATTTTTAATAATATTTTCAATCCAATCGAGACATATAAGTGTTATCGATACATTAAAAAAAAGTATATGCTAATTAATACCAACATGTTTTAAATAAATATCGGCAAACTCTTACAAACATTCCTCACTTTAATTTTTAATGACTGAAAAGAATTATCTAAACCTAAAAACATATGTAAAGCTGTAATTTCTCATGAATGTACTTTTCAAAATGCACATCATGTTCAACAAAAAGTTAAGGAAATGCTTGTCGAGTGTACAGAAAAATTGTGAAAAAAAAAATTAGAATAAATGTATTTGCAGACTTTCATCATGATAAATTGAATAATATTTAAAAATAACTGTGTATAATGTGTTCGTCAATTAGATTTTATAATATATAATATAAACTAATTATGTTTTTTTAAGTGTAGTTATTTTTTTTCATCATACAAACGCATTGAATTATCATTGGTTAATCTGTTTTTGTTCTTCATTTGATAATAATCTGACCAAGCGAACTTCATATAAATAAAAACGCCTTCCTTGTAGCTACAGTTTTACTTTGTAATTTTTAAGTATAATAAGAATGAATTCTTTCCTGACAATACTTCTTATTCAGCTGAGTATACACGTTCAGGTGTGTCACTTCGCAGGAATCGGTAAGTTTGTTTGTGGATCCAAAATATTATCCATATTCAATAAACATGGCAATATTTATTTGGCGTATAATGCATTTTAAAGTTTTATTATTTCAATATTAATTGGTTTCATTATTTTAGCTAAATTATTTTCATTATGAATAGTGCATTCTATATTTATAGTAATACGAAATATATTTGATGACAGCTTTTTGTCAATTACGCCATATTACTTAAATTTTAATACATGTGTTATTCAACTACATTTTTCAAATTTAAATTATTAATTAATAAAATTGTAAATTACCAATTGATAAACTTGTAACAAAATTACCGTATGCAATTACATATTTAGAGTTCCTTAAATAAATAGTCAGCTATTTATAAATTTTACACAATCTTACAGATTTTGTTGCTCCTTTTCTCAGAAATTTGATGTGAATTCAATTCGATAAAATAGGCTATTGTTTCAAAACGTATACTTAACATTTTTATTTGTAAAACATTAAAACAATAATTTAAATATCTCGAATTGTCATGATTCAATTCTATCGATTCTATCAAGGTGTCATAATTATCAACGATGAGATCAGCACAAGTTTTGTGCAGAGCGTCATTACGTCGTTGGAAACAAGTGATGACGTCTCACTTAACGCCACGATTTATGAATCTATGGGTAGTGTACAAGCCACACGCTGAGGTAGGACAATTTTTACAATTTTTGCAAATTTTACAATGTTTGTAAATAGAGAGTTCACATTTTGTTTTGATGAAACTGGTAATTAATTTTCAAATTAGAGAATTAAGCAATAACTATTGTATAATTCTTTCTATTATATGCTTATAAGCGATTTTTAACGATTCGTATTAACGATTATGCCACTTATATAGTGACATAATTGTGAATACGAATCGTAATTCAAATACGAGTAATACACTACATATGCGATACAAATATTAAAAAAATTTATATATAATTTTTATCAATTGAGCGACATTCCAATTTGTTTAAATTCTTTTCTTAAAGGCTAATATAAAATGAATGCTGTTGACCTTTACCTAAAAAACTATACATATATATATATATACTACTCATTTCAACTGAACTAAAATGTATTAATAAGTTTAGTGCGAACCATTTGTACTTTTGCAACAATACATTAAATAAATATAATGCGAAATTATATGTTGAATACAAAGGTTGAAAACAAATATTAATTATTTGTTTGTTTCGTGAATTCGTGAAATTACTTATATAAAACTGTATATTTCCTTTAACATTGTAAACAAAACCTGATTATACGCAGCACATTACGTCTGAATAAATATAAATAATGTATTTATACACAATAATGAATTGTTGCGCATGCCTTTGTTGGATGCAAATAAGGTAACACATATATATATTAGCCAATTGACTATTACATCAATACTTATAAAATCAATAATTATGTAG
The DNA here is from genome assembly GCA_034780555.1 of Coelogynopora nodosa. Classification (NCBI taxonomy): domain Eukaryota; kingdom Metazoa; phylum Platyhelminthes; order Proseriata; family Coelogynoporidae; genus Coelogynopora; species Coelogynopora nodosa. The sequence goes on along the minus strand of JAUZND010021351.1, from coordinate 6,153 downwards.
GCCTACAGTATTAAAGTTAGTATAATGTTTCACTCAAAATATAATAATCAAATATAATACTTTATTTATTTTCTGTGGATATTTTCAATTAAATAGGATATGCAGAGATCGATTTTTTTTCTAGTTGATTGTAAACGTATTTAAAATTCAGATACCTCCTTTTGTTCTAATTTAAACCTGTTTAAAGGAATACGCCAACCATAAAATAAGGAGAACGCTATAGAACCGCCTCCCCCTTTGCGCACATGCACTTAGCAAATCATGTTTTATTAATTTCATAATTCGGGTAATAATCAGCCTAATATATCACTATATTATCTATACTCCCTCTGCTTATCGCCATTGTCAACAACATATGATGGATTATATTACTTACGGAAATTTACTTACGGAAATTAACGGAACATTACTTATGTAAATATTTTACTTTAAAAAAAATATATTGAAGACAATTACAAATGTTGTTATGTATCTATGTTTAAATAACTAAAATTTGTATATTATATAATTAAGAAATGTTACTCAAACATTATTAATTTAATGTGAATGGGAGTTTGTTAAAGTTACCTTATAAATATACAAAATGATAATAAATAACAATGAATAACTATATTCTTCAATACTATATTTAATACATATATTCGACATTCCGTAGGATTATTATAAAATATACAATTTACTCACTCCAAAGTTGATCAGTGTAACAATGTTATAGATCATTATTTGAAATGATTGTTGGTGGGTTATTTCCTCTTAACTCATTTAGAAGTAATAACCCACTGAAACAATCAGTTTAATTTTATTTATATTGACCGGCTCTCGTTTGAACATATATATACTGATGAGCTAAAAGCGGTCAATATTTTTGAAAATCAATAATACATTTAATAAAAAAGTAATTTATATATTTTTATCATTAAAAAACCGATTTCGTTGTTTTTTTAAACAAAATATGAACAATTTTAAAAAGTTTTAATTAATCGAAAATTGACGGGAAACTCGCATTAGTATCAATATTGTGATGAATCAACTAATAATATAGCCTAATTCACATAATATTAATAATATAATTGATAATAATAATAATTATTCAACACAAATCATTTAATGAAAAACTGTCAAATCGCCTAACTCTTGGATGTGTCAAAAGTAATCTACGTTATCACAACTTTCTGATTAAACTAATTAATGTTGATATTAAATATTGATATAATAATATGTCTCCATTTCTCCATCTGTTTAATCTAGTTTTGCTGAACAAGTTTACTCTCTACGATCGTCTTTACTGTGTCACCGCTGCTTAAGATATATATTTAATAAAGTTGACATAAAGAATCCATAAAACGCTTTTGTTTTTAAAAACAGATTTACTACAATCAGAGGTTTCAAATGTATTTTTAGCAATATTTTTAGCAATTTTGTATTTTTAGTATTATTATTATTAGTATTTTATTAGTATTATTATTAGTATTATTTAGCAATATTCAGCAACTATGATTATAATATATTATAACTATTTGGGGTTGCGTGTTGTATTTCTACATCTCTTATAAATATAGTTTTATACTTACATGTAGACCTATTTCAATTGACATCACTTTAACTTTATTAATTTATTTAAGTTATTTGTTATATTTACATTTTTAAATGTTACCGTTTAGTTTATGCCGCATATGAGATATATCAAACTATAAAAGTACGATATTAAAACATATAGAAAATGTAGACTTACTTACTAAAATAAATGCTTTTTTTTAATCAAGTTTAAATTCGTTTAAATAATTGAATTATACAGATTAAAGATACGTCTTTAACACATAACTTTTATAGCATTAAATTGGTAACAATATAAATTGGTAGAAATAGATTCAAATGGAACATACATAATATAATATAGATATTGGAAACAATGCTTCATAATTAATTAATGAATAAGTAGTTTCAGTTATATTTAATACAACACCAAACAGAAGTATTGTTTTAAATAATTGTTTAGAATAATTTGCAGTCAAGTGGAGATTGGCCAAACTTTACCCATAATATCTCAAAAATAAATATGATAAATCCGAGTCCATATAAAGCAGAACAAACTATAAAAACACCTCCAAGTTCCTGAATTTTTATCGAATCTCCTTCCCTCTTGCCATCTTCACTCAGCTTACAATCGGGAGGCTCTGCCATGAAGTATTTGAGATATATTTGTTGAATCAATCCGGATTCTAACATTCTCTTGATTCTGCAGAATTATAAATAGTTTTAATTACATGATTTATACAACAAAATGATATATACTTAATTATGTATGTTAAATAATATGGAAAGCAGATGAATGGCCTCACGACTTGTGCCGAGGCGTGCCTCCATGTGCCCATTCCAAAGAAATGGCAACTTTAGGGAATACTGACGATATTTGTCAATAAGATAAATAAAAAATTATGAACAAGACATTATAGGCTTTAGGCTTCTTTATGGTTTTACGTTTTATGACATAACCTTCGACCCGTGTGAGTTACAAACCTTTATTCCCAACGCATAACTCGACGTGGTATACAAACTGAAACGATAGCTCGAAGAAATATTTTGTACAGAATAACTGTTTTCAAAGTCTTATTTATCTTTTGAAAATGATAAGCTATAATTTGATTACAATTCTAGAAAAATAAATACATTTTTGAAGATGTCAGAAATATGTACTGTCCTTAAAAAGACTTTTGGAATGATATGTCGAGTATATGAAACAAGTTTGCATAAACAATATAATTATGTATTACAATTAACATTATTTGCATAACTATGTATATATCACAGCCAATGAACGGCTGCCAACACATACGATATTAATTACTTGCATCAATTGTCCGGCTTGTAGAATAATAACGTTTATTAAAATATTGTGATTATTGCTATTTTCAGAATTGTCAATTTTAATATGGAGACAGACGAAAAGTGAAACCATCCTGCTACAAGTCATATTGTGTTTAGCCTTTCTGATACATGCTTACAGATTAATCAATACATTTTTAAAGATATCTGAGTATCGTTTCGATCTATGCGAAATTCTGAATCTTTTAATTTACTGTATCATCCTACATTTAGGGTGTACATTAAATATACATTTCTTTTTTATTTATAAATTCAGTGGTATTTTTGCTCCATAATTTCATTTATTATACAAATATAGTATGTACATAACAATTTGGGGTTTGCTTAACGTAACTGGAAATTGAAGGCGTCTTCATAAATGGAATCCTTGGCGATGAAGAACCCTGAATATGAGGGCCATAGACGTTCGGGAAGGATGTATGCCCGACTGCAGGATGATCGGATCATGTACTCAGCCTTACTTCTATCATGGAAGCACGCCAATTCGTTCATACCTTCTCCTATGATCTAAATGTGTAATAGAGGAAATTAAATAATTCTTAATACTGAGAGTAAATAGTCTTAAGATGTGTGCTTGCTTATATTTATCACTCACACATGTTGCAATATAATAATAATATATGGAAAAATATTTAATATGCCCCATATCATAAGAAGCTCATTTGCATATTATAATTGTTATGGAAATTATTGTTTATCATTTATTTGAAATATATACCAACTTGATATGTGTGTAAAAATGGTATTGTTCATTTAATTTACATGTAAATGTATTTTTATCCCATTAATTAAAGTATGTTTTTAAAATTAATAATTATGTTTATATTAAAACATACTACTTATTACTACAATCTACTTATATCAAAATTATAAAATGAAATTATATGAAGAAATATACCGTGAATTATTAAAATATTTTTCAGATGCTTGTACATTTAGTGTTGCCCCTATATTTTTGTAATTATTACCGAATAAAAATCGTTACTTACTACTAATACGGACCAATAAAGCATGATTGAAGTAAACTCGCGAACAACCTTCAAATTAACTCATGACATTTATGTAGGCTGACCCACCTTAGACATTGATGTCGTCCTGTGTAAACAGAATGGTCAATTAGTCAGACAGTGCAGGGTGTAAATCTGAACATCGCGAAGAATGCAATGGAGGACATTTCTAAAACGTGTTGTATTTTTACAGAATGTTGTTCTTGAAGTTTGTTATTTTCAATATTTCAGTTGTTTTGTATTTTTTTTATAGAAAATGTAGACAAAAAATATTAAACAGAAATCGATTAATTTAAAATAAAGATGTACAAGTATTTCCTTATTACTTTTCAAATTGCTCGTTTTTGCATATCATATTGTAAAAGAGTCATCATCCCAACAAAATTTAGAACTTTATTGTAATGTACACATACATACATATATTAGATATATGAGCATCATATCTTACATGGGCCTATACATTATATTATCACAACATATTTTAAATAAACAATATAATGATTGGAATATATACATAAAATATTGAGATTTTTGGTACTTACATGTTTTGCTACACAAGGAGAGGAAATGTTACCTCCGTACCGATTAGATAAAAGACTTGCAAGATTAGTGTCCGCAGTATTCTGAATACAAAGTGGAGTATGACTTATTATAAGAGAGATTATTTCCTAAATTATAAAAAATAATTAATTGGTAAAATTGAACCGGATTGTAAAGCAGATGCCTACAAAATACTTTAGTGGAAACATTTAATAATGTGGTATGATAAATAAATACAAGTACTGTTCACTTGTGAGGAATGCAAAAGAAAAACTACAATAACATTTAAAGTTTATTACAATTAATACAAAAGATTTTATTTATTGTAATAAACTTTACATTTTATTGTGGTTTTTCTTTTGCATATAATGTGGTATGTTAGTTTAATTATAGTTTATTGACTTTATTTGGTTTTAATGACTTTAAACAAGTTTTTTTATAATTACTTTAATTATATTAATTCATTTAATGATATTTAATCATTTTACTGTCAGCTAAAGTAATGTTGCTAAAATAGGGGTTTACTTATCGTATATATTGCATTGAATTTCATATTAATTATTACATGTAAAATGTGAATGAGATTAATTAATTTTCATGTTTATCTCCTTTAATTGTCTAATAATGAAGCAATTATTAAGATAATATATTAAGTTAATTAGTTGTCAAATCAATGTTAATTTATATATTACTAAGTTATATTGATTAACAATGTAATTCTCAATATCATTTACTACACTGCTATTTGTGCCCATAAGACGGACGGTTTCTTGGAGCGCATTGCGTCATCCAATGAAATCACAGCTGCCTGATATATTGACCGGGATTGCTTTTTTATTGTTATCAACGGGTGATGGCCTCACTGCAGAATAAATTAAAATTTCGCAAATAAACAACGGGTGCGCTTCGACCAAGTGCCAACATGTGTCCAACTCAATCGAGATTATGATTTAAATTATCCAACCTTATAATACTTTATTGTAAACTCAAACAATAAAAAAATTAAATTACAAAAATTATATATTGTATTCTATTTTATATTCTAAATTTTATTATTATAAACATAGATAGGTTAAAAATGTAAGTCATTTTAATTAATTATAAACATTTATGAATTTATTACAAATGGCATATGGTTATTGTAGTTTAGTAAACAAATATATCCTCACCACATTGTATTATACATTAAAATTATTAAATTTTTATTTATCCTTAAATACATCATGGACATAGTAAATGTTTTAAATTTCTATGAAATAGTTAAATATACATATAGAATACACATGACTGTTTATGAATAATAAAGGTCATGTATTTTCTTACGTATAATTGAATTAAAGATTTGCATATCTGCCCATAATTATAATTTATTAAATTAGTTTAAAAAAATGTAAAACTTATCCATATAATTAAGAGTCACCTTTAAAAAATAATCGTGTGTAGTTCCATTTTCGAAACCAATTTTTACCACTTTTTGCTGCGATAGCTCAGTTAATGAATTGATCCTATTTCCGGCCGTCGAAATCGTCAGAAACGAAATTAGATCCGCTGAAAACAAAACATGTTTAATTACTTAAATCTGTATTTCATCTTGTAAAATCATATTATATGTAATCGGACGAATCATATTATATGTAATCGGACGGACGCTCCAGAAGTGGAACACGTTTTTGAAATGGTGCTGAGAGTTTATTGTTCAATATTCCCCTTAGATTCTTTTGGT
>JAUZND010021340.1:0-25422 GCA_034780555.1 Coelogynopora nodosa | reverse complement strand
TGATTTCACTAAACGGGTTAACGAAACAATCGTAACACTAACGAAAACAAAACGTTACATTGTTACAAACAACAAAACGTTACACAATTATTATTATAACTTGAAATTTCTTATTTGTATAAACTATTAGTTTTTTCTCTTCAAATGGTCAGTGTTTTCTAAATATTTTTTTATTAATTGTTTATATAATATAATTCAGTAACAGAATACACAGAGGCTTCAGTGACCGACCAAAATTAAAGGGCCATTGATTGATACTTTTGGTAATTCGATAAATTTAAGTGAAAATGTTTCTATTTTGGCTAACTTTGTAAGTATATCACTAGTCAAACACTTCCCGAAATTCGTAATCAAAAAAGGATTTTAAAAAACGAGTATTACAAAATTATTCATTATCAGCTACGTTTAGATATTTTTTAATGTGCACTTTACCCACTGACCCCACTTTTTTGTTAAAGATGGCCCAATATGAACGTATTCATAATAGATCGCATTATACATTACTCATTTGCTATTCCATTACTTTATATTCTTCAAATACACTTATATCAAGTTTTTTGTAGTCCGGGAGATGGTTCAACACATTGCATTATCACCTTTTGTTATTTTCTATTATAGAGAATATCATAGATATTAAATATAATTTATCGTAGCAGCAAAAGCCTATATCTCTCTCATTAGCCACTCTGTATGATATTCTTATTTACAATATATAATTGGATATATAATACCGACTTCCAATGTATGTAAGTTTGTACGGGCAGTAATGATGTATGGTGCCGATATGTAAAAGTACATCCTCTACTAAAGTTATATAGTGAAATATTACTTTAAAGATGTATTTTATTAAAAACTGACAAAATTTGGCTGACAATATAAAATACTTATATTTTCAATAACTAACGACTACATTATTATAATAAATATGTACATATGAAGATCTAGGTCAATAATTTTGAAATTGGCAGAAACTTCTCAGGTTGGAAAAATCAATAACTAGAGGTTCTTCATCAAAAAACATAACAAGTATTAAACCATAATATGCTTCGTTATCGTACTATAAAACCAAAATAAAATTAAACATTTTTATTAACAACTTATTATTTATAATGCTTTCCTAAATGTATAAATTAAAAATATAACACTAATACTATAGAGTTGAATTTGTTAAACGAACATTACTACAATACTCGTAATAACATAAAATAATATATAATACAATTTGAGGTAATTTCGTATTAAAAAACAAAATAATGAATGTTCACTGATTAAATATCTAGAAAAACTAGCATTCACTGCCACAGTTACGAAAAATATCTTAACAAATTGCATAGTTATAAATTCTGTATAAAATTCTAAAATTTAAATATAAAAAATTACATTTTCAGATAGCTATAATAAATTGTAAGCGATAGTGTAATGTCTAAAATTGTATATATCTCGATTCCGAGTCAAAGAAATAAAAGAAAAAAGTCCAAAAATTTGTCGCTAAAAATAATAAATATATATTTACAACAAAAGCCTGGTAATTATAACTACAAATAATCTGTGCGACATAGTAAAAAACTTAAAACACAGTTAAGTACTGTATGCTGTAAATACGAGCAGTGCAAGAAACATCAAAGATTCACAACTGTATTTATATAAGATCTGATACATGAGAAAAAACACTATATGTCTGTCACCAAACTCGGGGCACTGGCCACAATTATGATAATCAAACTTAGTACAAAATTAACAATATTAGCAAATGGAGATGGCAATCAGGATGTTTCTATAAGTCGATTAAAAGTAACACATAATGTATTGACAGCAACTCTAATTGTGTGTGAATGGAAAAGCGGTGTCTGAATTCACAAACCCGTCAACAACAGTCAAACAGTTATCTTTTACATAGACAAGCACGATGGATACATCAAATAATAACATTTCATTGGGAAGTAACAAGCCAGATCTTTTCGTGAAAATAGAAATGCATTCAATAGGAAGAAACTACAACACTAATCATAAAGAGTTCCCATAGCGTGTAGCTTTCCACATCATCAATGTCAAATACTTGTGAATGAATCCCACGTTACAAGGCAAATGAATGTTAGGCGAGCAAAACAAAATTAGTAATGATAAAATTATTTAAAATTAGAAACAAAAAATTAAACGGAGACATGTTTTTAACTATATAAATAATAAGTATTATTTTTTTATAGTCACGAAACTTTTTCTGGTTAATATAGCACGATTAGATCGATCAGAGGGGAGATAGACAGCATATTATAATTATAAATAAGCTCAAAGAATGGTACACTTCTTCTTGCGTTTGTCTTTCCCCTTTCGAGTCTTGCCGCCGACTATTTTGTTAGTCTCCAACTTGCGGGTTTGGATGTCTCGCATAAGATCAAAGAATACCTGTATGGACAGACACACACATTGACAGTTAGATTAATGTATATGTTTAATATCACTTGCCAAATTATCGCTAGTATATTAAAAACATACTGTTTTTGACCTCGATTTTATCTCACAGTAAAATTGACAATGCCTACGATAATAATAATAGAAGTATTCTCTACGACAAAATATCTTATATAATACCACACAAGATAGTTTAGTGAATAATATTAACGAAGTACATAACATTACTTTTAGGTTGACAAGTTTTTAATATGACACATACTATGTAAAATGATATTGTCTACATTCTATTCTCTGCAAATTACATAATGAAGACAACCCTCCATGGGTTACGATCAACAGTAGGGTAACAGGGTTGTGTATTTATTAACGACTTATACTCGATATTGTATCCACGTCAAACAAATATGCATGAGTTTTTAAATGACTTTATTATTTTAAGCTAAAAATTGTTTTTAATGACCTGTAGATAATCAGAAGGAAGCTTTGATACCAACTTTCAAGTTTCCATCATAACCGAGAACTTACAATACATACTTTAGTGAGAAAAGGGGTGTTCTAAAAATTCTTGAAACCAGAGATTTACAAATCAAAATGACCTCACATTTTTTAGTGGTATAGAAAGATTCGCCATGAAAAATGAGCTACATAATCAAAATATTTCATAAGTGAGATAAATCTGTTTAACAAAAATCTAACAAAACCCCCTGCCACGTAGAGTTAACAGTATGTAGAACTATTCCACAATTTGGATCAAATTGACCATTCAAATGAGTACAGTTCATAGAAAATGTAACCGATCTTTATGAAATTCGTAGGTAAACATCCGACCCGATTAATAAAAATATGATTAAAGAATCAATCTAAAATGTTGTACATACATAAAATGATATGTACAAAATTTCAGTGAAATGTGTTGTAAATAAAGGATTATTTTCAAGAAATAAAATTGAAACATAATAGCAAAATATTTCAGTGACTAAACGTTACCATAGTTTTGATACTAAATGTAACAAAATTAATTTAATATTCTTGTTATAAGTACCATACACTAAAGCTGCAACCATAAACATGATATTTATTATTTATAGGTATATATATGTACAGCAAATTACACAATGGGTAAACAAGGGTAATAAAACGTATATATTTAGTTAACGGATATAGGAAAAATTAACAAAATAATTAGTTACTAATATAGTATTGATTATACAAGTATATAGATATAATATAAAAGATTTTATGTACACATAACACGTAGTGAGTGGACAGTGAAATGTGCATAAAATCACAACATCAGCTTACTATAGATAAACAAAATATTTTAAACATAACACATGAAAAATATCGGCATCCGGGACAAGCCTTAATTATCGAGACAATTGGCAGGTACGTATTATTATTATATAGGAAAATTAAATCATTCAAGATGTGATCACAATTAATTTTAAATGTTCTATAAAATGAATTTGTTACTTTTCAATTAATATGTATACCAAATTCAAACTACATGTCGCTTGTAAATAATTATTTGGAAGAACCTATTTTTATCTTTATTAAATTTAGAATCAGAATTATATTGTATCTAGAGAAAAATTTAAATATTGTGAACTAACACGAACTACTAGAAAGCTACAGTAACTAAAACGTTAAAGGTCAGTTAAATAGTGTAGGAGCAATAGTTATACACTATTTTAAATTGTGATGTCAAAATGAGTACTCCTCTACTCCGATAGATGTTTATAATATTTTTACAGTTATAATAATATATCGTATTATCTCTTCGTACGTGGAAATACATGTTACTTTGTCGGATTTACTACGTGGAGAGGGGGGGTATTAGGAAAACTAAACTTCCTATCGTCCGATTAAGCTGAAATTTGGTATACAGATACCTCCTAAAGACGTGTCGAGCGATTTTTTTTTTAATTAATCGATTGGTATAATTTTTATGATCTGATTACGTCATAAAATCCAGTTAGGAAAATAACCATATATGCTATATATTCACCAATAAATGCTATAACTTTTGTTAAATGCAACCGATTGACTTGATTCTTTTTACATCTGATTCCAGATTACAAGAGCTATATTTGTTAATATATTTTTTAAATTATACTACTTATACAAATAAGCTATAAGTAAAGTAGTATAAATGTTATTTGAGTATTATTTTAAATTGCTGGTTATTTTAATAAATAAGTTTAATAATCAAATTACATGGATATCATTTACAATAAACTTATTTTTTCTATTAATGTTGCAAGTTTCAGCTCCAAATATCTTCGCAAGTATGAAAACCCAGGGGGGGAGTATAAAATGAATCAATAATAACACCATTTTTTCTGGTATATAAAATATTCGAAATTATTTCCGTTATATTTTTTAGTTAGATAAAAGTATTTTAGTTACTGAGTAAAAAAAATCAGGGTCATACATTTTATAGTTCAATCAAAAACTTAATTTCTTTGAAAAAATGGCATATCCCCCCTCCATGTACGAAGGGTTAAGGATTCATAAATTACACCAGAGAATAAATTCAGGTAGCACCCAAGAAATACTTTCAAATTGAAGTAATTCATTTTAATAGAATCATTAATATAAAATAGTTTACTTTTAAATTTGATCCTTTCTAATTATTACAATACTCTATCAATAAAACTTTAAAAAGTGTCATTATAATTGTTCTGAATGAAAAGAGAAATAGTCTAATAAGCTAGATTAGATTTTCAGATGAATGCGCTTTTATAAAAGAGTCAAAGTATCAAAGAATAAAAATTAATAAAAAAAACTTTAGAATTATTAAGGTATATATTAGAAAGTCTCTTGACTGTCACTGTTCAAAAGTAATTGTTTATAATTTAAATTAAAACGTAAGGATGTAATTGTATCGTTTCAGCATCGTCAGAAGTCCGTTTTAACCTTACTTGACCCATACGAAGAATTTATTATGGTATTAGTCATTGTATGATTATTTGCAGATTGTTGCCAATAAATTTTAGACGTGGCGTTTCTTAACTCTCACCAGTGATAACATTCACCGATCAATTATCTATAAATAGTAACACAATTCTGACGATACGTTGCCATATAAATTCATTCTAAAACAGCTGCTGACTAAAGTCGTGAAATAGTGGGTTACTGATATATTATTGTTTTAACAATGTTTATCAGAATAATCAAAATAACTTTTATAAACAAACTATTTTTAAATAAACCTATTACGTATTTTTCAAAATTTTGAAAAAATATTCGTTGACGAAGTGGGATGAAAATTAAACACAGTTTCAATCCACCGAAATTCTAAAAGTATTCTACTAATTTTATATTTTAAACACGTTTTTAACAATCCAGAACACGTTTTATTATTTGATCAAGTGAAGTGGTTTAACGATCATAACGTCATAATTTGTACAAAGTCAATATTTGTATCGTATTTTGATAATTTTTTAAGTATATATGATATAAAATTTGCTGATAACAAACTCTTTTTTACTAAAGGCGATGTTTGTGACATTTAATTAACATATATAGTGTTTTGTATATGTCAAATACTTTTTTTAATATAATATGCTCATTTTGATGTAGTATATAAAACCATAGCAATTAACAGGATTCCTAGTTCCCACTCTCTTGGACATAATATGAAATTAAGGTAAAAATAGGGAAAATAATAACTTTTAAGGCATCTAGATAGATAAATAAGATTAAATAGAGTTCAAAAAATCTTTTTCAAAGACCAATATATATTTTAAAATCATAATTATTTAAAACAGAAGACTATATTATGTACATCTTTACTTTTAAAGAAGTTGAATAAACAAATGTATTATAAAAACAATACATGTGTAAAAGTTCCTAAATTATGCATACTAGAAACATTAACTTAGTAAACTAATGTATTAAAACGAATTAGCGTAGCACTGAACCTTAAGGCATTACAAAGGATTTCTATACTTTTTGAGCAGACGATATTTAATATGTGGATGCAATAAAGGTACGTAATAAAATATAATAGAAAATATACTTTTTGAGAACATGGTGAAGGCATACAATTTTTGTCGTTGCATTCAACATAACAAAATGACGAGAAAATATTTCAAAATATCTATTAACGGATTATACTAACCGGCCCCGTGAGCAATATTTTAAATAAATTCTGAAAATACTAATTTTACAATCTTTAGCCATGTTTGAACATTTACATTACAGAAAATGAAACAAATGTTTGAAATCCCTCTCCTCTCTCCTTGGAAACATATTCATCGTATAAAATAATTATCATTCAAAATCAGTTTAAAAATGTTTAATATTCTCAAAAAATTAATGAAATTTACTAATTAAATGGATCAATTAAGATCAACAAATATTTTTCCACTCATAATATATCACATTATGCATTTGTGGATTATTGGCTAATAATAGTTCTGTTAGCTTTTTGGTTAAACTTTCAGTGATGTAGGCGGAAGGAACAGATGATCTTATATACTGATCAGTAACTATTTAATGTGTGTTAGGTATAGAAAATTCGTTTGCGAATCTTATGATATATATTTTAAACAATTCGGACAGTAGTCCACCAGATTTCAAATTTGGCAACTAATTCTATTAAAAAAATTCATTTGGATATAATTATGTACTGTTAAAAGTTATAATCTTTAGATAAAAATATTATTTTTAAATCGCTTTAGAAAAGAGCACAAGAGTCAGCAGAATTTGAATATCAATGTTGTATGGCAAAATTTAAATCATAACCAGCCAATAATTTTTATGTACAACATATAATGCATTACAATTTATTATTAAATTATAGTTAGTACGTTACATTATGTAGCCTACTGAATTCGTTTTGCTTCTTTTATTGTTTTGTGATATAACATAAAAAGTATCGAAAGCCTATGATTATAACAGAATAGTGTAAAAGAGATATTCATTCAACTACTCAAACTAGCTATTTCAATAACCTGTAAGTGTAGTGTAACTAAAAACTATCGGGAATACATTAATGTTAATTAATTCACACTCAATTATTGTGGAGAAGTATCACACAGGCAAATGCCTTTGAAAGTCTAATACACATTACAAGCATAAAACGGAAAATTGAGAATCTGAATGATAATACAATAAGACGAGTGTCTCTATCTCATGCGATGCAGCGATGTTCTCTCAGCTTATATCGATTCTGTTGAGCCATAAGTAGGTCAAAAATGTCAATTTTGTATAACGCTTAATTCGATTTTGTATTAAAAATTGCTAGTGGCAATGTGATTAGTCTGGAAAATAGTTTTAGCTGAGAAAATGTGACAATTTCAATATAGTGGAATTACTTCTGTACAATTTATATGAAGTTTATACACAACAAATTAAAGTAAATTAATTCGGTTGAGGCTCATTTAGTATTTCCATCTTTTTGTTAATAAAATGTATATTTCATGCTAATTAAGATTAGTAGTAATAAATTAAATTCATCAGTTGCTGTCAATTAATCGATAATTAAAAAGCATTTTGTGACAATATAGAGTGCGAACTTTTGTTATAAAATGATAATAAATATAGAAAAAATTGTACGAAATCCAAATAGAGAATCTATAACCAATCGACATTATGGCACACCGAAGAAAAACATAGAAAGATATTTTAAACTATGGTTAAAAAATATAGACCATACACGATTTTATCAAACTGTAATACTAACGTTGAAATAATGGAGAGCAAGATCGATAAAGTAATCTATTATACAAATAACTCCTCTGCAAATAATATATTTAGTAAAATATGATGAAAGGTGTTAATTATTTGACAAAACTTAATACAAGAAAGCCGGTTTTTAAGTCTCCGTGCGTAACCTCTTACATACTGCTGTGTTACCTCCGATGAGATTGGCTACAGACAATGACTACTTCCACAACAGTTTTCTTCATCTGGAACGATTTTGGGTTAATTTCTTAGATTCGGTGTACATTCTCCCACTCCATTGCTTAGTTAGCCCTTAGTCCGTGGACATATTTTGTAGGGTTTGCGCCGTGTAACCCCCCCCCCCCCCCCTGGAAAAACAAACTTTCTATCATCCGATTAACCTTAAAATGGTATACAGATACTAAAGACTTGTAAAGCTATTTTTTTTTAATGATTCGATTAGTATTAGTTTTATGACTTGATTACGTCATAAACTCCAGTTTAGGAAACCTAAAGAAAAATAACCATATTATTGTATGCTATATACTGACCCATATATGTTATAACTTTTGATCAATGTACCCAATTGACATAATTATTTTTGCACTTGATTCCAGATCGCGAGATCTATAATAGTTGGGAATATTTTAATTATTATATTACTTATATAAATAAGCTATAAATAGTATAAATGCTATGAGTATTATATTAAATTGCTTGTTATTTTAATAATTAATTTAATTATTTAAGTTAAATGTATAAAATTTACGATAAACTTGGTGTAAACTTACAAAAAAAATGGTGCAAGTTTTATATTCTAATATCATCAGCAAGTAAGAAAACCCGGGTTAGTATAAAATAGTTCAATAATAACACTATTTTCTCTCGTACGTTAAAATATTTGAAATTATATATTTTTTAGTTAGATAAAAGTATTTTATCCACTCAGTCAAAAAATGAGGGTCATACATTACATCGTTCATTCAAAAACTTCATTTATTTGAGAGAAAAGAATGGTATATCCCCCCTCCACGTACGAATGGTTAATGTTCTCAACCCTAATCTTCTCTGGAACGTCACAGTCCGAAATATTGCAGCTTCATTCTCACTATTCTCGCAATCAATGCTCCTACTATGTCAAGTTTTTCTAAGATGTCCGATGTCCGGATTGTCTAGTGTTCCCAAAATAAGATGCCTAACAGTAACCTTTTTCTCCAAGAACACATCTCAAAGGATAGGACTCTATTCTGGCAACTCTTTCCGCAACTGTAGAGGAACAAACACCAAGGGCCTTTATTACTCTAGACTTCAATTGTACACTTACATTTCGGGACAGTGATTGTGTTATTTATCTTATTTGCTTTCTCTTTAGTCAAAATTTTACGACTTTTAGTCTACGTGGTACCGTCAACAATATTTCACTACCGACTAATATTTGCAAAATATTTAGATGTCTAAACATACCTAAAAGCAATCCGTGTTATATAATGAGATTTATGAGTGTATTTAAAATATTCAAATAAATAATTATACTATATTTTTCCATAAGAAAATATATAATATGCAAATCAGATGTTTCAATTTAATATTTACTGTTTCGAGGATGCTAAATATTTGATAAAACATTAAATACAATACATACATGAGAAACAGAGTTGCCACCTATCTGACCGGTGATCAAACTGTAAAATCTCTCTAAATAAATCTCTCTATAAATAATGTACTCATCTATAAGTCATAGTCATGGTTATTTTGACTGTTAAAAGTTGCCATTGTCTCGAGAGAAATGTTTATTCAAAAGTAGTGTGTAATTAGTATCCTTGGTTATAACTTACTTACCATCACGTACAATTTTAATATATCAATAAGAACCGAATATAATATTTAAAATGTAACAAATTCCAGAAGTAATTAATATTAAAACAATAGATATTTAAAACAACTACTGATTTATATAGATACACTGTATCTGAAATTTCATGCCAATTGACTTGTTTTTGTTTACATTGAATATTGCATACTATTTTATCTGGTTCATTCGAGTCCGTTATAACTGGTTTTTACTGTAGTATCCATGATGCAAAGTCAAACTAATGCCGATGATCCCCTACCTTGTCGACATTTTCTCTGGTTTTGGCGGAGGTCTCCACATAGGGGACACCCCACTGACGTGCCCTCTCCTGAGCCTCCTCATTAGACACAACTCGTTGATCCTCCTGCAAATCGATCTTGTTGGCCACAAGAAGGAAGGGGATCTTGTCCTCACCTTTCACCCGAATTATCTGCTCCCTATAGTTGATAAATAAACGACCACAATCCACATTAATCAGACACTTCAAAATATGTCTCGTTCGGTTATCTCAGTTGTCAACCCACTCGAAAAGAGGCCCGTTGGATAAATCGATCGCTAAGCATTAACGACTGTTTTGAAATAAATACTGACTATAACTCGCTGATTGAAATGCCGACAATTGCAAATATCAGTTCAACCAGTCATCCAAAAGTAAAGACTCGGATAACAAATTACTTAACCGGACCAGCATTTTCAACTGGCTTAGTCAATACCAACTTATAAACACATTAGAAATTGAATTGTACAATGTACGTACATGATTTAAAAGGAATGTATTTCATTCTTGTAAGCGACAAACGAAATTTTTAAAATTCAGTATCTTACTAAGGTATATTAAATTTAAATTACTCTCTTTCAGAATAGGTTCGCGGAATACAAAGGCATGATTTTTTATCTTCTTATGTACTAAGCCTGTTTGATTGTGTACAAGCAATTGGGATTTGACCAATTTAGTTATTACTTTCACAGCTGTTATGCTTTAAGTATATTTGTTGTTTGATTGTGTCTCTGTACATCAGTCCACGAACAAGCATAAATTGTATGTCTTTATTTTATATTAACGTTATATCCAATTTGAATTGATAATACTTATAATATTGAAATATGCGGTGTTCAATAATCTTCTATCTGAAATGATCTATGTCACTTCTTGATTTGAAACTCAATTCATTTTCTAACTTAACGTCTTCTTAATATAATTCAAACATGTTCTGGATAACATATCGTTCAAATGTAAAACAAAAAATTAAATAAATTATATATTATTTACAATATTTTAAAAAATCAATATACTTTATAACTAATATATTATAAATAAAACTATTTATTAGAACTATAAAATCATCAAAGGAAGCATCATGTTTGAATTACAATGATATTCGCTATACAGTATAAAAATTAAGTTCCACATTACTGATAATTTAAAAAAATTAAACGTATTAACTACTATATTAAGATTCAAACATTCAGTTAAGTAATTTAAAAATACATTTTTTTAACACTGTCAAAAAAGAAAAAACATCTATTTTATAGTTATACTAATCTTTTATAATGCTTTAAATATATAAATATTTTGAACTCAAAAAATGAGAAATTATCATGAATAACCATTTCAACACAGCATATTGCTATACATATATTATATTGTAAGTAGCTGTAGGTTAAACAGTGACTGAATTTTTCACACGATATAGTATACTGTTTACGTCAAATATAATATATCTGAAGTAATAATAACCCATGAGAGAGTGTGTGTATTGTAACTAAACAATATTCACAATTACTATGCAGCATACAATGAATAAATTGATAACGATAATGCCACTTGGTACCTGAAATCCGCTGTAGCTTGCAAAGATTCATGGTCCATTATTGAGAAGACGCACATAAATCCTTCTCCAGTACGAAAGTAATTATCGCGAATACCTGCATAGTCTTCTTGACCTAATATTCGAAAGGAAGATTAATAATATAGTTTAACTGTATAATATAGGCGTGGTCTACTACAAATAATTGCTTTATTGTTATATAGTATAGTATTTTAAAGACCGCGAAAGTACCAAAAGTATAACAATGATGACAATATATAAATTTCAATTGGTGATTAATAGGAATTCATTACTAAAAATATCCATAGAAAAAACACAAAAAGTATAATCAATTCATGAACATTATATAAAATATTCGTAAACGTATGCTGTTGAATATTGAAGGACAAATACAAATGTTAAGTATTTTGCTTCAACTGACCGATGCTTCAATTAAATTTTCATAATGTGTTTCATTTATTTAAACTATAAAAATATAGACTTAAAATGTGAGGGATTTAACGGCATATTATTCAATGATTATTTTTTCATAATTTAAAGGCTCTATAAAAAATCACAAAAGAAAATTAGAATAAAGTAACTCACAAAACATCATAAATTATCACGTCTTATCATAGAGTAAAAATACAATTTGGAACCTAACTAATAAATATTCAAAGATATTCCAAACATGCGAAAGTAAAGACAGGCAAGTAAACAATCAATAAAATTGACATTCCTATCGTTTGATGAATCATCTCAATAAATATAAAGCATGAGGTAAGCATCACCTTCATATCAACTGAGATGTAGGGCTTTTATAAAGGTTGGCCGATGCAGGTTTATTTCAGAGGACGTATGAAAAGATGTATAAAAGGATGCAATAGAAAATTATACTTATTTATAGATGATTGAAACACATCACTATATAGATCTACATAAGTTACGTTGCAAACAGAGAAAATAAACAAATACCAGTGATGAAAATTTATAAAGAAATTAATTAAAACAGGGTTACAACTATTAGGCTTTGTATATGAAGATTTTTATTTTATATATTTTTATTTTATATACCTAATCATCTTAAAATATTTTATTACTAAATGGATAATATTTATTGTACAATTTGGTAGTACGCACAACATGTAATTAATTATCTGCTTTTTAATAGATAAAAATGTGTTCATTCTTTGTGAAACCCCTCATTTTTGTATGTTGTAAAATAATATCATATAAAAATATAATTATAAAAAATAAAATAATATATTAGGATATTGACAAATTTACGTTGATAAATGAGGTTTTAATGTAGAGTCAGTCATATTTTCAAGTTATTTGGCTACACACAACATATTGTATATTGTCATTTCATATTTGTCATATTGTTTTTTTTTTAAAACTTGTTCAAAACGTTTTAAAAACATAGTTATTATTTTTATTTAATTAACAAATATGATACCTAACCTACACATCGCAGTTTACTTAATAATATATAGCATTCATAATACTAAATGATATTGGCAAATGTCAAAATTTTTGCAGCGAGACTTTTATCTTAATACAAAATTTAGATGCCCACAAAACATTAAAATGATAACTGAAAATGTCATAAATAGTAGGTGAAGTATAAACAAAATTGCAATTATCGTACAATAGTTACAGTGTTTTGCAATATTATGTATCAAGTTTCAATAAAGATCATAATAACAGAATCGACCCAAAACTGCTTAAAATCTGTACCCAGATGTTATCAGCTTAATACCAACCTGCTGTATCAAGAATATCAATTTGAACTTCTTCTCCGTCCAACAAAACTTTTTTCCTGTATGAATCAGCTTTAGTGGGTTCGTAATCTTCAACGAACTAAAGAAAACACGAGAACAAATATTTATGACAGCACAAAACAAATTAGAACAACTGTATAAAAAAGCAAAGCTACATACTCAAAACAAATTATGATTTAACTTTATTTAAATAGAATACAAATCAAAACTATAAGCATTAATTTAGACATGGAAACTATCTAGAAAATGTAAGCTATAATATATAAAACTATAAATATATGAAGCATACAGTTGACAACAGACAATGTATCAAATAATATAAAGACAGAAACTTTTTCACCAGCATAATGTGATTAATTATTGGTAAGATACATGAAAAAAGTATGTAGTTAAAAATGTAGTAGCATGAACATGAGTATGGAATGGCTAAACAAACACACCTAACTTATATATATATGACTTTTCTTTTTTCAAAGTATAAACTTTCCTCTTTACCCCTTCCTGATTCTACTTTCTCCTTTATGTACTCTGAACATAATATAGATGTTATGCCTAAATATAATATTATTATATATAACTAGTGTTATAGTTATTATTGTAACTAATTATTAGTTACAAATAACTTCACTTAATGATGGTAGTTGCATAAATCCTATATACTGGAAATAATTTTTTTCGATTCCAAGACATGTACAAACTCTGTTAAACTATAGTTTCATAAAATAAATATAAAAGTTTTTTGTCAATGATCATGCCTAGAAGTCAGAATTTCTAATAATAAAGGTTAAATATTAAATTACCTTTTGATGTATTTACATACAAGTATTATACACAATTTAAACTAAAATGAATTTATAATATTCACAAACCTCATCATACATAAATTGCAATGTTAGGGCACTTTTTCCAACACCACCAGATCCTACCATTATCACCTTATGCACTGGCAGAGGTTGCTGAGGTGGAGCTTTAGCCATCGTGACTGAAAATATATAAGAATTGTTCCGTAAAAACGGTCAAAACTAATAAAATATTGTAAATTGTTAATAACATGTAAATGTTCGCAGGGTTGCCACCTTAATCCAATCCCTGTTATCCCTGCTTTATCCTGGTCACATTTTCAGTAAATGTATTTTACTTACTTAATCGGGTAGTCTATTATACCTTTTTCATATGTTAAGTGAATAATAAAAGTTTATACATATAAAAGTTTAAAGATACAACTTTAAGTACTGAAGAATTATCAAAAATGATTAAAATTACAATCAGAATGACACAGTAATGAGGCGAAAATAGGTATTTATAACATAATATATACAAAGTAAAGTTGTGATAAAATACTGAAAGATACAATGTTTTTCTGTTAATCTTTTTGATTTTGCAACACTTCAATGTCAGCATCGATTATATTTAAACGCAATCGAATGTGCAATTTATTTCACTAAATAAATATTGTGCATCAATTAAATGTTCTTGTTGCTTTCGAAAAAATACTTTTCGTACTTTTAAAATATGTCAGAAAATAATGTTTGTACAACAACACATTATAACATAGGTATATATTGTTTAAAATGTTGCTACCATAATGTGAGATTATTCCTTTACTGTATGCTCCTCAGCTGAGTGCACATGTCTAGTAGTCAGTTCAGATGCAATATCTTTTACTGAAAAGACGAGTTCTAAAATGTTTCCTAGAAAATAAAATGATTGCACAATCAATCATTGTTTCTCACTAAATTAAATTGACATTCCATGATGTCTGGACAGTGGACTAAAATAATGTTCCATAAATAAAAACCACATAATAAAGCACTCTTCAATTTACCAATCTGCCAACTCAAATAAGTATTGTAAAAAATGAAAAAACCAAGCTATATTTCTAAAATGCTGTTTCATTTGTATAATATATTCCTTTGGTCAATCAGTAACCAAGCAGTCTAACTTCTATATAATAGGGACATGTGCAGGGTATCTAGCAATATAGCAAAAAATTCAATGATAATTTAAGATATTTATTGAAAATTTGAGGTATTTATTTTTTCGAAAAAGCAAGTTTAAAAAAAATTAGCTGACGATATTTCAACATCAATTTCCAACACACATCATAAAAATATGTAACTAAATTATATGCAATTGTCTACATAGTATAGTGTTTTTAAGTAATGCAAAGGGTTGTAAAATGATAGGGAGTTTTAAAACATTTTTTTAGCTATGGCTTCTTCGATTGCTGTCACAAATTGGTAGCTCTGGCATGACCAAGAAATTTTGAAGTTAAGTATTGGGATTCCACTTTGTTCTGACGCCAAAATCTGAGGTGTACATCCATTTTTCGTTTTTGAGACACTTTGTTCAAGGACTCATCAAAAGCTAATACAGCATATTTCGAATTTCTTAACTCATCTAAAAGCAGCTTCTGTAAATGAGGCGCAATGCCGTATATGGTGAGATATTGAGCTTTGCTCTTGCCCAACTCAAGACCTTGAGCTGTTGATCAATCATCATAGACATGTTTCGATATTTTCATTGGTTGTGCTTAACACCTACCTAATGACAGTTCAGCAAGCTCTAATACCCTGTAACCATATTGGTTGTATAAACTGGCATGTGCGCCAACATTTTTATGAAATTAAAACCAAGAATGCAGCTAATAGATGTAATTTTTACAGAACTTATTAAAAAAAACTGCAATAGTTGACTGAATTCCCATATTTTTCCATGATTTTTTCAAAAAATTATTTTTTTAGTGAATTTTAAATGACTGAAACATAATCGGTTATAAGCAACCTATCACACATGGAAAAGACAGAATGTTTGAGGTCATCCTAACTTAAATTGAGAATTCATTACAATGAGATGGAACCTTGGCCAACTGAAATTAAAAATGTAGGGGTGTTTTATGATTAAATTATATCAAGCAATAAAAAAAATTAATTAAAATTATGTTTAATACAAGTAAAAATTAATTATATTAATTTACATTGAATTATGAAGTTTCTTGAAAATGTAATAAAGAAGATACTGAAATGATTTTACATTTGTACAATTGTAAATTATACAATTAGTAAACTTCCGAAAACCAATTTAAAACGTTTCTGAAAAGTTATGATTTGTAGAATTTTTGAAAACATCAGACAATAATATATACATGCTGCAGGTTCCACATTCTTTTTCCTTCATTACTGCACTGCCTTCCACATATTTAAACCATTTGTAGGTTAGGAGTTATAGGAGTAGCTGGGATCAGCCATAAAAAATGTATGGCTAACTGGTGTTGAATTTGAAGATTCAGATGGAGAACAGCATAGATGTAATTTTACTTTACATTATTTCTGTAATTCTTGAGGATATGCATATGATCAACTTTTCATCTGGTTTGTTAGTAAAAATACAGAGCTGACATACTATAAATTTTATGTCAAAAATAACATTAAAAAATTATTTTTGCTTTTACATATATGTAGATCAAACTTATCTATTTAAAAGATTGGGTAAATGCTCTAATAATCAAGAATGAAAGTTTGCCTCAATTATTAACTACAGCAAATACTTCTACACTGTACTGTTGTGCTGCAACTATTTATGATTCTGAATAATTAGTATTTACAGATAGATGACAATGTGGATTCGAACATAATAAAATGAATATAAATATATATAAAGCAATCAATATGTAAGTAGAAGTAATATTTGCAGATATATAGGCTAAAAAAGAATATAATTGAACAGACACTGATATTAGTAATAAATTAAACAATATATTGCAAAACGTTGATATATGGTAAAAATAAAAGTGTTTGTAATTACAGTATAAAAAATAGATTATTGAAAAATATTTAGTTACAAAAAACGAGATAATAATGCAGATTAACTCATAAAATTACACAATAAAAATAGGTAATAAATGTATTATTTTATTCTTTATAATACATAATATGAAACAATAATATATTTATTTATTTTTATTAGATAGTGTATATATATTAATTTTACAAGTCCTTTTAGTTACATAATAGATAATCATTCCATTTATTATCCAATTATGACTACAATTATTATTTACAAATATAGCAACCTTTTATGCAAACTAAAAATATTATATTGAAAATTCACAAGTATTTGTCAGCCAATCAAAATTGTCTTTACACAATGTGTCTATCACAAATTATGTTCCTTAATGTATTGATGTTTGTCCAGCAGTTTGCATTATAAATGTATCCCAAATAATTTTTATTAGAACTATTTTTAGAAATTCATAAACTTTTAGTTAAACATAAGTATCAAGGTTTGAAACATTATTTATTTTTGTATTAACTGTTGATAAGCCTGTCGGAAAAAAGTTAATGTCTATAGACAGGATTTACATTTTTATTGTTATATTTAAGATATATATAATACAATGTTTCGTATTTTTTTAATAATTATGTTCAAACACATCTTGAAATTCACCTTTTCACAATATATGTTATAAGAAATTGAATAAAAATATGTAGCTCTCAGTAATAATCTATAGTTATACAGTCTACTCTGACTAAGCCAGACACTTATAAATCTAAACAAATCTTCCAGATTATAGAAAGATTATAGGCCACAGTGATACAAGTTTATTTATATAGATATAATGCAATATGTACACATGTTTTATTTAGGTAGTGTCATTCAAAAAAAGGAAATAATAGATGTCTGCATTTTACTTTGCAATACTTCTTAAGACAAAGTATCACTGAGCATTCACCACTTCTCTTCTACAGTCGTACATGTATAGGGTTGATAAAGTCCTCAGGAATGCTTCAACCATATCAATAGTTTCACATAGAAAGGAATTCAGATTACACATAGCTAAATACATTACAACATTGTAAGGGACTGCAGGAAGAGTCTGATGTACACTTTAGGCTTGTCTGTTTTATAGGTGCTTTTTAATATAGAAAGGCAATATTGGTTCTTTATCTGGCATCCAGTTTAAACAATCATCAAGATTAGGCCTGACTTATTTAGGAGGAGTAGACTGTAATTCTAAAAATATTGTCTATTTGAATAAGTATTATGGCAAACATTATAAAACTAAATTCATTATATAAAGCATACATATATAAAACAATAAAAAATTATGGATAATAAATCATGGATCTTGTAAGGTTTTTCATATATTTCTGTAAGAAACATTGAGAGTTTTAGTGAGTAGTACTGAGAGTTTTCATTATAAATTTCTTAAAATAAAAATATTGCATGTTTCAATACTAACAAGTATTAATTTTATAAAATTACACTTACACTTATTTTCTTTACTTGTAAAGGTAATTATGTATATAAGCAATAAAAATGAAGCATAGATATACTTTATTATGAGTATCTCTATATTAAGAACATGTATAGTTAAATATGGTTAAGGCAGGATTAATATTATCATATTATAATTTTAAAAAAACTCTATATGTATAATTATAGTAATGCAAAAGACAGTAGAAGCTATCAAAATAATAAGCTATTCAATACAAATACATCAATAATTTGGAATTATAATACAGTAATTAGAATATAGATATATATTAAGAATATAAAGGAATATACATGAATACAAATTCTGCCGCCATATTTAACTGTAAGTACTTTAGCTGTTACACCAATGGTGTGGTTCTGTCGCGTGTATATGTAAAAAATTAATCATCAAAGAATAAAAAAGAATTCCAAATAAGAAAATAAGGACACCTCCAATGAAATGTTTTGCTGACGTTCACAAGCCATCATTAGAATCATATGTTTTAATCATTTTCTAGTTGTTTGTTTATAACATTATATGCACGCTCTTGTGTTATATAAGCATACTGTTGTGCTTCATGTGGTAAAATACGTGTTTTAATCCGAATCTCGTGTGGTGTATTTTTATGGAAATTCAAAAGTATATAAGAATAAGAACCCTTTTCTGTAGCATTTTCGAAGGCTGCCAGCAAAAACTTGTTATTCATCTGACGACTAAAGAATCCAATTTGTGTCATGTCTCGCGGATTATTAAACAGTACCAGATAGTGAGTACTGAGCGACCGAGTCCTGCTATCACGTCCCTTGACAAACATATTTTGCGTAATGTTGATAAAGAAACAGTTGCGATGATAAACAATCTTTGTAAATAAATGAGTCACTAATTGAGAGGACATTAAGAGGGAGGTGGAGTAGGGGGGATCTTCATACAGAGTAGACTACCCTTCTACTACTCATTCAACCTTGAGTAAGTAAAACAAATATGAAATCTATGGTTTATATATAATTATATAATATATACGCTGATAATTGCCTCGAGGAATTATAGGTAAGGAAATTAAGGAAGCCATTTACATTGCAAAACCATTAATTTTTTTTCATTTTAATTGGTTCACCTTTCAGATAGATAGATCGCAGAAGTTTTAATTTAGAAATCCTATATTTGATTAAGTTATCCTTTATATGAAATACATAAGGTTATGCAAATCTTAAAATTTTGCGTTAAAAAAATTTTAAGTTAGACGTTTCAGCTGTTATATATATATATATATAAGTGAAACTATTTTTGTTCACACTAAATATTGAATTTAATTAATTAATATATATATAAATTGAATATATGTTGTTCACCTTTAACCAATATAAACTACAAAAACATAAAATATATTACACATTTATTATATTCATTATAATATTATATATATTCATTTATAATGTTAAATTTAAAATATTCATGAATATATTATAATATTCTTTACACATTTTTGTATCTAGCACCTGAAATGAAATTTTTATATTAATTATTTATTTTCTCCTGAATTTCAAAAATGTAAAGCTATTTATCTCATTATTTTCAAAAATATAGGTTGGGTGTTGCATAAGAAAAGTTCCAAAAAAATATAATATAATAAAATGCAAATTTTGTTATTGTTAATTTGTCGGAACTGTTGGCTATATTCTAAAATAATTTGTTTATTATATTCATTTATTTTAATTGAATTTAATGTTAATCGTATTGATAATGTTAATTAGTAAGGCAGTTAATATTGATACCCATTCTGTTCCCACTCACATAATGTATTCCTTTTAACCGCTTAAATTGGTTTGACAACGCTTAGCTTTCCATTAGAAAAGTTTAGCAACAACATTCCTTTTCCAATAAAGTTTTTTTTCTCTAAATCGACGCTACAGCTGAGACGGTTTAAAACGAGTTCAAATGTGCTAAACATTTAGATGACATTCATCTTTTATACGTTCCTCTGCTTCTCGTTAAAATATACTCGCTGCAAAAATTGCTCTCTGTTTTTAGTTTTAGGTAGAGGATGTATTTATATAAATATAAATTAATTAATAGTGTTCTTAACAATGCAACATATATATTTTTGTATTTTTTATGAATCTGTTATAATAATACCATTATAGATTATAAGGAAAGAATTTTTTTTTTATTGAGCGTTTAAGTGGACTAATTTATTACTATTTAAGTTTCACTTTTAATAATTGGGATTTTCATTGTTGAATGGAGTCTCGATTTTAATTAAGTATGTATGCAGAATTTTCATACGTTAGATCAAAGTTTTATTGTATTAATTTTAGTTTTAAAAACATATATTTAAGAAAATATTATTGGGTCTTTAGTCTAATATGTTTTATATAATCCTTTGTTTAATAATTGTGTCTGTGAGTCGTGACATTTGTTATTATTCATTATTACTATTACTATTAGAATATATTACTAAATACTAGTGTGAATAATTAGTTTATAGCTAATTCATTAAAGCAATAAGATTAATTATGTAATCCAGTTTTTTATTGGCAAATGTTTTGGCTTAAATATAAAAATGTACCTTTTAGATTTTTTAAATAAATATAACTAGACCTTATTTATACTTATAGTAAAAGTAAAACACAAATTATACAGATTGTAATTTTTTTATTATATAACAGTTTAACAATTGAATGCAATGCTAAATGTCAATGACATTTATTTAATAATTATTATAATTTAAATGCAATACTTATGTATTTAATTATAATTTTGAATGTGATGCTAAGCCTAATGTATTTAATTATAATTTGAATGTGATGCTAATGTATTTAATAATTAAATGTTATGCTAATGTATTTAATAATAACTCAAATGCACCAGCAATGTATTTAATAATAACTCAAATGCACTGGCAATGTATTTAATAATTATTATAATTCCAATGTGATAGCAATGTATTTAATTATAATTCTTCCAATGCAATGCTAATATATTTAATAATTGTTTCAATGCAATGCTAGTGTATTTAATAATTATTAACCTATAAGTTGAATGTGATGCTAATGTATTTAATACGTATTTGAATGCAATGCTAATTATGTATTTAATAATAATTTGAATGCAATGCTAATGTATCTAATAATACTTATAATTTGAATGTGATGTTAATGCATTTAATTATAATTTGAATGCTAATGTATTAAATTATAATTTAAATGCTAATATATTCAATAATAATTTGAATGCAATGCTAATATTTATTATAATTTAAATGCTAATATATTCAATAATAATTTGAATGCAATGCTAATATTTATTATAATTTAAATGTGATGCTAATATATTCAATAATTATTTGAATATTATTTAATTAATTAATGCAAGCAAACCCAGCTTGAAAAGAAGAAACTCTGCAGCAGCCAAAATTATAAACAATGTTATTAAATATCATGTAAATAAAATTGTTGCCAATGAGGGAGAATTAACATGAGAATTACCTTCTAAAAATCAAAATAAACAGAAACTGTTGTCTTCACTTTACTGGTGACTTTTCAAATATTAATCTAGCTTATATTTTACTGCATTAATTTCCAAAAGCTTCTTAGCAGTTGTCAATGCTATATTTATTATTGCCATATATATTATGTATTTATATAATATTACATGCAGTGTTGTAATAAAAATATCAGATATTTTTAATTGTTGCCTTTACTTGCTTTGATTTTGAGAAGGAATGCCTTATTTTTTCACAATGTTTGAAAAATTAAGAATAAGTCTGTAGCACTTACTTGTAGTATGTTGGTTTGACATATATACCATTATCAGATTTCAGGATTAAAACCCATACATTTAAAAAACTTTTTTTCTTAATAATTGTCTGTTAAGAAATATAATTAATAAAAACCTTAAAATAATACATTAATTTTCCATGCTATTGAACAAGTTTTAAGATTGCCTCTTGTAGTATGACTTATTGTGCTATTGTGTATACAGCTTTATATATACAAGCTTACTCAGCTGATGTAGAGCAAGGATTTTCAATAAACTCTCACTTATTGACCAATATAAAAGGAACAACATGTCCTAAAGTCTCAACTGAAATATTTTTAATCAATAGTCACTTGATATAAATTATGATTACTGAATAGTTGTGTATGCTATTCATTAATTCCAAAAAGACCATACATAAAAGAAAATTAATAAAATTTGTTGAAGGAGCAAAATGCCAAAATTGTGAAAACAAAAAAGTCCCCAATGTAAAACACTCAGAAGCTATAAAAGTAAAATCAGCAGATTGTAATGATTCACTGTATTAGTCTCTATTGGTTGCTTATTTAATATAAACCAAGGCCTGCTACATAAGGATAACTTAAAGAAACAGAATTTGAAATAAGTTCTAAAGAAGCTGTCAATAATGAAACCAGAAAATAAAGATAATCACTACAATTTTATTGATGCAGACTCTCCTGATTGTATCAAGTGGCTGCCCATATCATCTCAATTTTGGAAATATACTCTTGAATTCATTTTTTGATAATTAAATTATACTTGAATTTTTCCATTAATATACTTATTAATATAAATACTTACCAACAGAAAATTCTTCTATTCTAACATTGGTCAAAATAAGAGAAGCCATAAAAATTAACACTCTGCATAAATATCTTTTCATTGATTTTCATAGACATTATTATAACATAGTTTTTCTTATTGCAGTTTATAAATATATTTTGTTGACATTTTATATCATGGTTTTAATTTTTTTTAAATGTAAATAATTTGTTTTCTTATAATATACCAATGCATAATTTCAGAGAATCTTTTCAAAGATTATCAAATTAAACATAATAAATTGGATGTATTAGTTCATGATACCAATCAGTTGGTACTGAAATGATTTTTCCACTATACATTTATGAATTTATAAATATATTTTGTTGACATTTTATATCATGGTTTTAATTTTTTTTAATGTAAATCATTTATTTTCTTATAATATACCAATGCATAATTTCAGAGAATCTTTTCAAAGATTAATCAAATTAAACATAATAAATTGGATGTATTAGTTCATGATCCCAATTGGTTGGTACTGAAATGATTTTTCCACTATACTTAAATTTAAATATAATAAAATACAGAGGATTTTTTATTTAATACAAAATTTGAGGATTCCTTGCCCTCATCCTCTAAAGTTCAAAAGATTGAATAAAAAATTACAATTTATTTCAGAAAGTAACTTAAATAATGGTTTATTTTAGTAACAGTTTTGTAATAATTTAAAGCTATATAGTGAGTTTAATTTTATCCTTTACTATTGTTATTATTATCTGTTATTTCAGGTTAATGCTTATTTTATTTGAGAATTTGGTTTTTACATCATTTACAATAATCACCTAATCAGTCACTTATTTTTGAATTATGAAAATACATAGTTTAATCAGCAACCTATTTGTGTTTAAAACTGTGTGACTGTCTAAAAATTAGGTGAGTATTATGAACATTTTACAAATACCATAGATTATTATTTTAACACTTTTGCTCTGTGCCTGATTTAAAGATATTAAGGGCATCTTCATTTAAATTAACATTCTTTCAATAAGTAGTACATTGTCCTTTAGTAAAAAAATTGTCCTGTGACTGGAATATATTAATAATACATTCTTTTAAATTCTGGTAAAACTATTTCCCCAATGCCACCTGCCCCTAAAAAACCCAAATTGTTGTACTAAAATCAATACTGGTTAAAACTGGTTCACTAATTGGACTACCATGGAGTGGGGATAATATTTGAAGATTTATTTTAAGGTAATTGATTAACAAAATTATATGGTTTGAATTTGCTCAAATTTTTTAATAAAGCAAAATAGTGGCATTGTAAAATAATAAGTAAGAACTAATCATAGAGCTAGTACAAACAGCTGAGAGACTGAGTAATACCAGTTCCAGATATCCATGTAGTTTTTTTTGGGTTTCTGGAGAAAAAAATATATATGCATGCTATAATTTGAGCCATATTATATTAAGCAGTACTCATAATAGAAATTGTAGTTATTAATTTAGTCTGGTTGTTTTTATTTATAAATCTGATACATATATGTATTCCCTCTTTTAATTACATTCATTTAGATTCTCTTAGATATGTATATGACAATTGATAGGATATATTTAAATTTCAACAATACCATATCATCGTCGTTATGCACTTTTGGCATATCTAATCATTTTGGCTAGTGCACTAATGGCGTATCTGCAAAAAAATCAATTTTCACTTTTTTTACTTTTTAGTATCTATATATCCATACGCATCTACCGTAAAAATATTATCCAAAAAAATCGTTCCACTGTGTATTAATTTAAAAAAAGGAAAATGGCGTAACTTTAACTTCATAAAATCGTTATGCGAAAATGGCGTATCTACAATTGTTTACACATACGCCATTTTCCCATAACGATTATATGAAGTCAAAGTTACGCTATTTTCCTTTTGATTAAATTAATACACAAAGTGTGAATGATATCATTGATATTGAAAATATTATGTAGGTAGTTTTGAATGCTTTTAACATTTAAAAAAATATTGTTGCTAATGGCAGTGCAATAAAAAATAATGTGATTTAATATTCTACTATATATTTCGCAATGCAT
>JAUZND010021339.1:0-50332 GCA_034780555.1 Coelogynopora nodosa | reverse complement strand
GGTAAATGGGAGCAGCGACAACAGTATTATGATCGGAGTTGGCAAGAGGTGGACCGTTAGTAATCTGGTAGGGATCATGTATACAATAGATACAATACAAATAGAGTCATGGATCCAAACACAAATGTAAACTATATGAACGTGTATACATATTGAGAGGGATATATAGGAGGGGGGGGGTCATTTCGTGGAAACCATCCCCTAAATTGGTCCATGGCCATTTACACGGACCCTTTTGATATCATATACTAATTATATCACTGGCCTGAAAAAAGGCAGAAAGATTCTTAAGGGTGGATCAAGGGTCACAAAAAAGAAGTGGGGCCAAGAAGCAGATAGGCACACTGAAAATATTACCCAATATGCTTATATATAATGTCCCTATATTCCCAAAAAACTGGATAATATTTCAGCCACTATAAAAGAAATGACCCCATTCAAAATAAAAAATTATATCATCAATTTAACTTAAACGGATTAAAAAACACAGCTGTTATTTAATGCTTTTTGTATTAGATATATTTTTATTTAAAACCTGAAATTCTTAATTCAGGGTTTTTCACATGATACCTTATTTACATTTTTTATATTCTGATTCAGATTCTGCTGTTATCTTTTTATTGTAATAAAATCATGTTGAAATTCGATGTGTATTATATGTATATCGTTTATTTATAGATTTAAACATATATTCATATGATAAGTGACTCAGTCTGATTCAAAACACATGTTTAATTAATAAGACTGAATGTCATCTAGTAAAAACAAATGAAAACACTTTCATGTGACAGTTTTACTCGGATAACTATATCAGCTCTCTTTTCAAGAAAAATATAAACACTGCACGGTTTTCGAAAAAATTGTTTAGGTGGCGGCATGTTCTCTGTTCTCATCATCATACAAGTATCACAAGTGTCAGATTTAGTAAATGACATGCATCGACCCGTTGCATAAATCGAAAGTAAACAATAGTTTTATGGAAAAAAACTATAATAAACACTTTGATTTGGTATATACAAACACAAGTTGCAATTAGTGCATTAAAGTTTTTACCATTTATATCACTGTTTGAAGTTGCGGAAAAACGAAAAGAGAGAGTCAATTATAGAAAGATATACGTACCTTATACATTTTCACCTTTTCAAATTGTACACATTTTCTTAAAAAGTCATTCAAACAAGTGATACAACTAAAAGACTTATGAAAGAAAAGTATAGGAAGTGGGAAAAAACATCTGGTGTCGGAATGTTCCCGATCTCATTGACTCTATAATATAAAGAACTTCTGAGAAATTCTGCCGGCAACGAGTTGAGCGTGCGAAATTTCCGAAACTCCGGGGGATTCAAATCTGCCGTGTTGTCAAGTTTTAATTGGCGCCTCCAGAGAATTCTCAAATGTTTTCTTTTCCGAACCACCCGAACTCTGTATCTGTTACCATAAGAAATCTGCATGACGGACATTTTGTATCACTTGCAATTTAAAATGTACAGAATTCTCGTTGTTCAGGCAACAGTCATGGATGCGCTATTCATATGCCCCTGTCAATTGCGATGCTGCGTATTTACTCTGCAATTTGAGATACGTCAGTGGGGAATTCTTATCAGTATACTATATAGAAGAAATATAGTCGGCAATGTGATGCGTTAATAATTTTAAATCATTAAATAAACGAAGCTTGGTAAACTTATAATCAAAGTTAATTAAATGCAATTTATTAATTGGATGTTAATAAATCTAATTGTTAACTGATACTTGAATATAAACTAATTACTTTGCGATAACATTTTATTAAAAAAATCAAACCTGTTTACACTGAAAGTGTATTATTTATATCACCATGAATCCTATAAGGTATAAACACAATAGCGTTTTCTATAACATTACTTTTAAATAAAAAGCGCTAAATTATATAAGAAATAATGTTATATTATCCAGAAATATACAATTTATAGTCTTTTATGTTCATCAATCAACTTTCTTCTTCATATAATGTAAACTACTGTTTCTGCACGATGTAGTTGAGGCATGAATTGCTTAATACATCAACTTGATTTTTTAAAGTGTTATTGTTATTGAGATGCGCATGTAAACGTGCAGTAAAAATATTTATTTGATACATTAATTAAGTCAATAATTTACACCTATTTCACAACATTGTCTTCGGATTTTTAAATAGGTATTAATTAATCTATTAGTATTCCATTAATTAACTTTTTATTATGATACTAGTCCATTTTAAACATCTAATATTATTTGTCAAACATTTTAGCTATTAAACAATACGTATATAGCATGAATAACATTTAGAAAATACCGCTTACTATAACAGTTAAACATCCCTGAAATATCTTATAAAACTACTAACTTTTGAAATATGCATATCGGTATATAATAAACATTTATATTTAGATCAGATAAGATGAATACCATGCAGAACAACATTAAGAATATGTTTTATAAACATAAAATGTATAAAAATCAACACATAATATAATAGTGATACCAAATGCTATAATTATTTGAAATATGCAAGATATAAGATGATGTAAATCTATAATAAAAAGGCGTATGTCGTCACTTTTAATGCAGAAGAGACGTATATCTAGCCAATATTTAGTATCTTTGATATTTATATAGATAAACTAAATATACTGATATATAAACGTACAAACTTACAAACTCACAAACTGAACTTATGATAAATGTAAATCATATTAAAATATGAATGTGAAACGAATGATTGTTTATAAATAATTTTAAAAAATACAAATGATAGAAAAACAAATTTCTAACAATTTATTATACTTTTCAAATTTGAATAATATTTATTATCATAATATATAACTAAACAAATAGACTAAACTTATTTTATTATATTTCGCAACACAAATAAGTTTACAAACAGCAACGCAAAATTTAGTATTAATTAATGTTGAAATGAATCGCCTATAGTTTTTGTTTCCTTGAATATAGCCGCCATTGAGTGTATACTAATATAATTATAAAACTAATAAATCTTAATTTAAAACGCATATAGAAAACACCATCCGCAAAAACTTGAATACAAATAACGGTAAAAATACAAAAATTACGACGAAGCGCTTAATATCCCATTCGCTGCAGCTCGATCGCTAAATTCCTTGCACGGTATATATTGTATACAAATATAGATAACATATACATAAACTAACTATATACACTTGGCCGAATCAATTTACAGAAATGTTTTATTATATTACCAAGACAAGACGTCACACTGTAGCATTCGATATCAACTACTTACAGTGAGTGTATCGTGCACGGGGGATCAATCCAGAATACCGCTCTGAAGGAAGAGAATTGACTTACTTATATAAACTGCTGCATATAGCCGGACGGCCCTGTTACATTTTGTTGCACCAGCAGAGCTCACAAATAGCCCTCCCCCCTTTCCAATTGACAAAATTGTCGAAACAGCTTCTAAAAGCGATTAACAATGTTACATGCCTCCACCTTTTCCCATGTCGATTAAACAGACGAAAGGTATACCTATATGCAACATTTTAAACTCTTCGTTTTAGCTGATTGCCTTGAATAATTTAGAACTGTAGGGAATAATTTTGTCCTCTGTGAAAAATGGCAAAACTGTTCAGATTTGTAAAAGAAAATATGGATACTTTTGACCAGTATGTTGACAGTAACAATTTAGAATTAAGTGTTCATTAAATTAAATCTTTTTTATACATATTACAAATATAAATTTCAACAGTTATTATGAATAAGAAATGCAATTAGTGGTTGCAATTATTAAATATTTTTTAAGTATAGCGCTTTCAATAGATTATTTGTAAATGTTAAATGAATAATAAAAGATATATTAATTATTACGAGAATACAGAAAAATCTATGATTAACTCTTAGCCATCATATTTGAAGTAGAAAGATAATAGAAAATGATATTATTCATGCTGTTTGTAAACATATAAAAATACATTTTCTAATTATTCCTGGTGAAACCATATATTCAGGGAACATAATAAATAAAGTAACATATTTATTTTTATTATTTTCTTCCATATTTGCTATTATAGTTATTAAATCATTTACACAAAAACTGACTGAAACATGAACTGAGTTTATATTTTTTTAACAGTTAAAATAGGTTCAGAATAATAAAATATCAATGAAAATTTATGACAGGTGCGTCAACATAATTTTAAAATAGGTTTGTTTGGAGGTGTATATAGGTATTATACGAGAACTTTAGGAGCGTATGTGTGTACTGTATAGGGCTCTATATTATAGGTGGTAACCTATATATTTTGTAGTAATAATTAATTATCAATAATATCATTAATATCATTACTAGTTATTGTACACAAAAGTTTTTTATTTTTATCGAAAACTTATTAACATAATATTCGAGCAATAAGTATATCGAAAATGACTATTTAAACCTCATGAATAAATGGGAATTTTTAAATTAATTTCTAAAATAATTGTTTCAATTTAATTCGATAGAATTCATTTTTTATCCATACTAACCATAAAAAGTGATTAAAGGTTAACTGCGTCTCGGAAATTCATCAGATTATGTTTAAAAATTTATTTATTTAAATATTTATAATATACGAGACAATTTTAAGTTAGTTTGAGTTTTAATCATCTGAATAAACATACACTCACCCCACCGAACTATATAGTCACTAACACACGCAAACACATTCACAATTTTAACAAATTTGAAGTAAATAATTTAATCTTAATCTTCAGTGTTTAAATGACATTCTTAACTGTTACTCTTTGAATGCATTTGTTTGCCCAAGTTTATTGCCACTTGGCGCGCTCTATTCAAAAGAATCGCGTTCTCTGTTGACTCTACATATTGGCTCAACCGTCCCGCCACACTTCGTCCCGCCATCTGTGACCGTCCCTCTATAGGCTGTGTCCTTCTCTCCTGAGCACGAAGACGCGTTTGCTTCGAAATTGATCCCCGATATTAAAACGCAAAGGGAAAGTGAAATGAGAGGGGGACCCAGTATAAAGTAAAAGTCTGGTCATTCGCTTTATTCTCTGTCAATGGAATGGACTGTTGATGCGCTAATAAAGACAATCAACATGTTTCTCGCATGTGCGCTATTGCAGTATATATAAATACAGCAATGCTACATTGAAATGATTTTCTGCTGAACCATTGAACATTAAAAAAAAAATAATAATTCTTTAGGTTAAGAAAACATTGATAATTTAAAAAATGCATTTTTAACGCATATTGTTTCAGACGATTACTTACTAAACAAAATTATTTACAAATATTATTTATGATCAATTACTTTTTTTACACAAAAAGTAATATAAAACGTTAACAAAATAAAGAAATTATCTTAAAATACTGAATATATTACAAATAACATATCAACCGTCAGAGAATTAATAATAACAGTTAACAGAAAAAGTATTCTAAAATATTTTCTAGTTTTTCATATTAATTGTCTGATATTATTTCTCCTTCTGTTAATGTTATTCTAAATTGTTAAAATTATTAGATTTACGTAAGAATTCCATTTTAAAATTCAATTTTTGCGTAATGTGCTTTTCAATATATTTTTTATTTAATTTTAAAAATTTCATACTTTGACGTATAAGTGATTTTCAGTTCTTAAATATATTCTTATGAAAAATTTCATATTTATTTATACCAGGCATTGGACTTAACAGGAAACAGGTCAAGCGCAAAAATCGCTAGATTAATTATAGAACTGTCAATGGGGCCAGGAGGGGAACATTAATATTACTTTTTAAATTGGGTTTAATTCAAAAGTGTTCTATATATATAGTCATTAATTTGAAATTTTAACACATTGACCACGTAACGTTTTCAACATTCAAAGAGTCACGTGGTTAAGCGTCAAATAAGTCATCATATACAATGTCCAAAGTCATTAATTTGATAATTATTTGATAAATTATGATAAAATCTGGAGATATAAGAAATACTTTTATTATTTAAATGTTTCTTTGATTGTGATATATAATCCGTAAATATATAGTGCTTATAATTTGAAAAAGAATATTATTCAATTGAATTTTTCATGATTTTTTTTTATAAAACAAGTGGGCTAAATTGATAACAGTAATCCTTTTTTTATTAAACCAATTAAATCTTAATATGGACATTCATAAATGGAGTCAATAAAGAAAGTATAGAATATTTTAATAACAAACATTAAATAGTTGAAAAATTGAAATTTAGTCTAAAATGTCTCATTTTCAACAATTGATGACGTCACAAAATGTTAACTGTATAAATATATATTTTTGAATTATACGAAAGTCTTCATAACTTAATATTATGCGTAATATAGTAATAAAATAATATGCGTATCATGGACTTTAAATAGGTATAAAACTATTGAAAAATATGAAAAAAACTTGTTTTTCAATTTCTGACATCACTGCTGTATTAACTCATGGTTACCCATTGTTTTTAAAATTTATGAAAATATTCATATTTGATGTTTTGCTGTGTTGGAAAATTTAAACTCAATGGGATGTAAACAAAATAAGTGAATTGTTTATTAACCCCTTTGCCGTTCTACACTGCTAGTCATCAATTATATATATGTCTAATATAATATTAATTTAAATATTTTCACAACCCAATGATTATTACAAAAGGTAACATGAAATCATCTGAAGTCAAATGAGAATTTCATCATTATCAACATTTATTTTTGCAATTACACGATGTTCTATTTTTAAACTGAAGAATCTGTTTTTATTAATATTAAAATATTAAAATAACCAAAAAACTGTTTGGTTAAAAGTGAAGTAATAATTCTAAATATATTAATTATAAGTTATGCTAATATTAATACAATTTAAAAATTAATTTGCTTTTGTACAATATTTAGATATAATAAAAAGTATAAATTATTGTCTTACCTTACACGCGTGAAGTCTTTACAAAATAATATTACTTATATAGGAAGAGTCAACATTTTTTAGTGCCTTGGGCATAGAAACAGTGTCTATACGCATCTATAGCGTAATGTAGTAAAATCTGCATTATAAATTCGGTTGCATTGCGTAATTTCACAAAGTAAACAGAAACGAATGTACCTATATATAATGAGTAGCCTGAGTCTAACGACTGAATCCAAGATTGCTGATAACCGTTAAGGACACCTATACTATCTTAGCATGTCTTTTTTATATTTCACGGTGTGTATAATACTCGTTATTAACCCTTGAAAAATATTTGTTTTGCTGGTAGAACGCTAATAATAAATATTTAGTGCTGATAATGTATTTTCGATTATGAGGATATTTCAAGAAATGTTCTAAAAATTACCCTTCTTCTATATAGTTAAATTAGATTTCAAACCTTTTAAAAAATGTATTGTGAAATATGTATGTTATGTATGGTATATCAGTTTTTTATCGAAAGAAATAATGAAGACAGATATAAAAAATATAATTCAAAACGTTTGACATGACATGTACTATAGGTTAACAATTGGAATACGAAATAAAATAATAAAAATATTTAAAGATTGTAACTAAGTATATTATCTTTATTTTATATAATACTTTTTTAACGTGATTATATTTGATATAATTATATTCAATAATGTAGCTCACAAAGTGACAAGTTTTTTTGTTACTTCACATAACATATTTGAAAATTTAACTTTAATTAAAATATTAATTTTATTTGAAACATTAAATTTAGATTATAGGTTCTGTGATTTCTTATCAATACAAACATTTATAATTTTTTTAATTTTACTTCATAGGATACATTTAAAAAATTATATATTCCAATATTTTAATAATACTTATTACTTATTATAATTAAATGATAATTTTTATTAATATTTTTTCTTTTCTGCCCTTTAAATCATATTTATCCATTATATATTTTTAAGTTGGCAAAAACTTATAACTGAAATGTCCGGATATTACAGTTTATGTCAAATACGATGTTATTGATAATTTCTTATTCGATTACTATTTTACAGAAAGTATTATTATTTAATCAATGTGATTATTTTTGTTTACTATATATACTTTAGTTAGACATTTACATTATATAAATAGATATACAATGTTAACGCATAAAATTTTAGTATGAACATTGGATAATTTAACAATCAATTTATTCATTCTATTTAATATTAATTAATTCGGATTTCTGATTCTAAAGCCAATACTACATCTATAGAAAGTCTACAAATTATGTGTATTGGGGGTTGTGACTTAAATCCGGATGAAAAACCGGAGGAATAAGAAACTATTTTGAAGGTCTGCAATGAAACAAGTAGCTAGGATACACAAAAGAGGTCAATTTAAAGAACGTAAAAATTAATAAAAATTAGTTATAATTAATTTAATTTGTTTATATCTGAATTTTTTAAAATGTATACGTATATCCACCATTCTTATCGACATTCTAAAATCCATTTTTTTTCTTTATCTTAGCTACTTTTATATTGACGACCTTGAAAAATAGGTTAAATTTCGTCCGGTTTTTCCTCCTGTTTTTCTTCCAGATTTAAGAGACAACCTCTACAATGGGATATTCTTAATCTAGTAGTGCTTGGCTAAGGTTATTAGTATTAATCTTCTTGAAAGCGTAAGGTATACTGATAAGTTTTTTGGTCAGACAATATATAGAGATAAAAGCTATAATTTTTTAGTGAAGGATTATTGATAATATTTTACAAGAATTCCATCAACGTAAACGTTTCTTTAAATGATTTGTAGATAGTAGATTTTAGACGTAAGTCTGGTTAGACATTGGTCTACACCCACCCAGTAAATAATATCTATCAACGTTAGTCCTTTTAGACGCTAGTCCTATATCGGACATTGTCGACGTTAGTCCGCCAAATGACAGTAGTGTCGACGTTAGTCCGCCAAATGACAGTTTAGTGTCGACGTCAGTACACTTTCTGCCATTTCATGTTGTCTACGTTAGTCTGTTTAGGTGTCCGACCGTTTAGACGTTAGTCCGCCTTTCGGTATATTTTAGCAGTGAGTTTGTTATAGGTATTTTCAATTGTTGATGTTAGTCCGTTTAGACGTCAGTCCGCCCTCCGTGCTTTGCCTCGGTTTAGTGATTATAGATGATCTATAAAAAAAAAATTAAGTGAAACGGACTAATTAATATTTATATAGAAAGATTAAAATTTGTAACTATAAATATCTAATAAAATATATCAACATGTAAGTATTATTATAACCATTACTTGTAATGTAATATAATCATATCAGCAAAAACAGTTGCATTTTATAGCGGTAATCAAAGTTATACAATTGAATGATATGAGAAAAATTTACAAAACAATAATACAAACAAAATACTGCGTCAATTGTAATAGTATTATATATATAATATAATGTGTCATTCTAGCATATGAAATGTATAATGTGAAACAATTTATTGTGAATATAATGTGAAAAAATATTATGTTCGACACATTTATCACACACTGATATGTTTTTCAGTGAATGCACATAAGTAATTTTTTTCACATTTATTTAAAATGTCAAAATAATATAGATAAGTAATACAATAGTTTAAAATAAATTTAAACACATGTTTTGCATGTCGTGATCTTGTCCAGCAATTCAGTCAACTCATGTAATAAATTATAACAATTGTCCATCATGATCTTTAACCGAAATATAACTAATATATAATATATAGATACGTTTATATAACAACAAATGATTAAATCTCTCAGTTGCGAAATTTGAAGAGTACCAATTGTTGCTACTGACTCTCGGAATTAGATCTATGTCTCGGCTTGTATCCATGAAGAGAATGTAGCAAATCATCTCTGCTGTTGTTCTTGTTGTTATAGATTGGCTCTCCGTCTCTCTCTCTCTTTATATTTATATATAGGCGGGAGCGAAAAGTTGACCTGAACAAGCAGCGTAACAAAGTGATCTTACAATTATTGTAACATTTAATAATAACCCGAGCTCTCAGTCAATTGGTAAAAATAGTTGCTCACTGCCACGATACATGTCATGCAAAGTCCGCGCCGAGATTGACAGATCGTGGACTACCGCAGGGTTCTAAATTACAATCGTATACACGGGCAGCTGTGTTAGTATGGGAGGCCCGACTTCACTTCTTGCTTGCTTCAGATCAACTCGGAGTTGAGGTTACCGATTGAAGACTGATGTCCAATATATATATATATATATACATTTCATAATTGGTAAATGTTAGCAGCTGATTTTTTGACCGTCTGGAATTAATAAAATGTACAATATTTATTTTGTATAACAATAATAAAACTAAACAACAAATATTATTTAAAATAAAGTTTATTTATAGGGCACCATGCTTTTTAAAAGGGGCATCGTTTTGATGTCTATATATAGATGCAAAATAATGTAAAACATTTTTCAATTTCATGTTATCTAAAACTAATCAATGGAAATACTTCTCAATCACAAAAAGCGCCAAATTTATTACTCAAATTTTAGTTATTTAATATTTAAAATTATTGATAATTATATTCTTATTAATAGTCAACTACTAATCCTTACTGTCAGATTAATATCAAAATATTGGAATAATTTAAAAAAGCAATATAGCGAAAGACTTTTATATTCAATGGGCTTGGCTGATGGAAGCTGGTACTTTTAAAATAACAGGAATCATATTTATAGATATTAAAAATTGTCGATACTTTATTCAAATACACCACTCCCATTAAACTTATTATTGAAGATATAGAATTCCATAAAATTATATACACTCAGACATCAAGATAATATAGTACTGTAAAAAGGTGTTTGTTACAAATACATTGCTAATGTTTGGTATGAAACTAACAAATATAATTTGTATAAAATATAAAAATAAAATATGTAGTAAAGGTATTTTAGAAGTTAGTTATTATTGTTGCTTATATCAAAATGTCTTTCCTTTATATACTTTGTAACTATACGATAATTGATTTGAGTGGAGGAATTTTGTAAATTTAGATTTGAAAGGATTGCTTAACTATTAAGATTTATTTATTAAAAATATTGATATAGTATACTTACATTTTATAATAATTCTGCTATTTACTTTAATAAAATCTAGTTTAAAACAATTATATATATTAACAAAATGATGTCCGTATGTTAAATTATATTGTAAGAATAAAACTAATTGAGACAATTAAATCATTAATAAGATTAGCAGGTTAATGACCTTTTAACATTTATTTTTCAATTAATGGATGAATGAATATACAAGTATGACGTACATATTTGAAATAGGTGCTCTTTAATTTGTTTTATAGGATTTTTTAGTGGGAAATTATTTTTTAAATTACTATTTTTGATCGGGTTTTGAATATTTGAAACGTTTGTTGATGATATTCGTAAACTGTTAATAATAAAACAATATCTTTTTAAAGATTGGCCTAATACTTGATTTTTATAGGATTGCTTAGTTATGACTAGGATGAGAGCTATGAGAGCTGAGTTAGGGAAGTGTGAAGGTAGCATGTTTGAATACCAGTATAATATGGACTGATATTTTTATCATAGAGTAAGAAATAAATAGAGATTTGACTCTTATTGATTTCATAAACATTACGTCATACATTTTCGTCAATGGAAAATCGTTTTTACGATTCACAATAAATAGTATGCATTAATAAGATTCAAACGAAATTCTCAACCCAAATACAAATACAATTAACATTAAAGATTTTGCTCGATATTTTCTGTATAGAGATAAAAAGTTAAAATATTACAATATTTTACGACCATTTTTTATAAGAAACTGATTTATATTAAAACAGTACTGCAACGTGTGATATAATTATTATCAACTAACACAATAAAACGTTTTATGATAACAACTATATTTTCTCAAGTCTACAGTGTATAAAAAATGTTGTGTCATTTTTACAAGAAAGTTAAATAAGAACCGCAAAAAACTTTCATCGAATTTGTCTGAAATTCCAATCTAGCATAAACACGAGCGAAAAGATTTTTTTAATTCTATACACTTTTTAATAGCATTAGTTTTAAGCAAAAATGCTATCAAATAAAGTATACTATATTAGTGGCGAATGTTGCGGAACGTGGAACGTGGAAGGTGTTTCTGTCGTTTCCAGATGCGCACGAAACGGACCAGGAAGCTTTAGCGTAAACGTTGATATATTATATTATAGAGACTCTCTCTGCTTTCCTCAAACAGTTGTTTCAAATACTTTTTGTTTGCACAAAAGAAACAGACTCTACTAGGTGTAAATCTGTTCATCGCCTATTTGAACAAGCCAGATAGGCTGAAAGATATATTGTGCTGAATTACATTCATCCAGGTGGGTTTGTATCTTTTCCACCTCCCACAGCTGTTCAGCTTTGTCTTTTAGATGCAACAATTTCGCACAGAATTTGAGAGAGAAGGGAAGGGAGGGAGGGAGAGAGAGAAAGAGGGATAGAGATATATCTAGCTCTGGAAGGAGACTCTTTCAGAGAGAGAGTAGTTCTTTCTGGTTGCCTGCGAAGTAGCAAGATGTTGACTACCAGAGACAATAAGACCGCATTTGGCAAAGGTGCTAACCGAGGCAGGCCGTTGTGATTTCTGTGAATAATTAAGCTTGAGTAAACGTATGGATGGAATTTGACGCACTTGCTTCATTTTTAAACTGTATATTGACTGTGTATTCTATAGGAAGAAAACTGGTTTTATTTTAGTGTAGTTTGAAGGGTTTATTACTGAAAAATATTCTTTATTTTATTTCAGTATGTTATGAATAAATGGCTCTTTTTACTGCGCTTAGCTATCTACCTTTTTACGACCAATTATAAATGTTACATGTTTGCTGAAACCTTGAACATATATGCAATTTAAAAAAAACTGAAATGTGCAACAAGTAGCAGTGTTTATGCAAATTTGAATGTATAGATCGATTTTCAAAGTACTTTCGTCACATTATTATTTTACATTTTGAAATTGATAACCTCGTATAATTTGCGTTGTTATGTACATTGATTGTAAACGACAGTGTTGTACACTGGCCTTTCATGTTGTTCCACCAAATATACTGTTGAGATTAACAGAAATGTTTGGACGTATACTTTCCGCTAACTATTCTTATGATAACATAATAGCTCAAAGTTCAGAAAACTGCATTTGTGCGCCGTCTTTGATATATTTTAATTACT
Organism: Coelogynopora nodosa; assembly: GCA_034780555.1. NCBI lineage: Eukaryota > Metazoa > Platyhelminthes > Proseriata > Coelogynoporidae > Coelogynopora > Coelogynopora nodosa. The sequence continues at coordinate 37,159 of JAUZND010021339.1, read as the reverse complement.
TTGCATTACTTGTACAACATATATAGTTGAACAAAATAAATGTATTATATGTGTACTGATTTGATATTTGTTAAAACGAACTACACATAGGAAATCTAATTGAATCAAAATGAACCCGAAAGCACTCAATTAAATTAAAATTAAATTTAATGTTTTTACAAATAGGCGCCTATATGCTGTTAAAGGAAAATCACGTTATAAACGAATCACAAACTATGTAGGTAAATGACCAAAACTTTATTTTTGTGACGTATTTTTTGAAAAAAAGATAAAATGTCTTGCAATCATTAGATAATGAAGTTCAATATTTTTACCATATTATTAACCAGAATGAAACAGGTGTCTCAAGACAATATATACAACCATATTTGAATTGTGAAGTTGCATTGATTTAATATTTTTAATTTTCATATTTAAAATTCTATTTTATTAATTACAAACCAATATGTAAAATATGGTATTTTATATAAGTAAAAAAAACAGTGACTAAATTTTAATTTATAAATCAAATGAATTCTTTAATAGTTAATTATAAATTATTATCTGTCATTAAAATAAAATACAAGGTTAAATACGAAAATGTCACTATTTTTGTTTAAGATTTTTGTCTTGAGTGTTACAAAATTCGTTTCATACACTCTCTATTTAAAAAATAGTTTTAAATATTAACAGAAAACAATATCAGTGATGATCTTACCAAAACAAATATTTCGAATTTTCCCGAGATATCTCAATAATTCCATTATAAGTTCGTATTAAGCCTCCGCCTTAAATAACATTTCTTAAGTCACTCAGAAATATAAATTCACTTTCCTTGTAAGTTGAATTATATACGTATGTCAACTACATACTTTGTTACCAATATATATAACCACGTGTATGCTTATATAAGAAACAAACCGGCGGATCCATAAACTATATTTCTATTAGGCTTCACCACTTGGGTAAGTAAGAAAGTACCCCTAACAACACTTCATGCTATATTTTCCCCAAACAGGCCCGGGGACTAACGAAAACATCGGAGTGTTTTTACTGACCACTTGACTGCAGTAGGAGTCGTAAAATGCCAGTTTGTCACTTCTGCAGCATAATTTCTTGATATTGTGCGTTATACTATAACGCCATGTATAATTTATTTTAATTATGAAATAATGTTGTAACTGATAGTCTTTAACTCACTAAACGAATCTTATTCATGTATTTAAACACCGCAACAACATTACCTTTTTTAGAATTGTATTTCGAGACAAAAAAACTTGTTGCTTAATTTTTTAAATAGTATTTTCGTGGCGAAAAGTTACATTGTATAAATATTCTTTTATCGCTTTTTTAATATTTAAGTTTATATAAAACAATAATTCTGGTTTTCCAACTTGAAGTTTGTTGAATGTTATTGTCTCATATGCTCACGACAAAACAGTTCTAATTTTTTAAAATTTATTCAAGAATCATTAAAATAAAAATTAAATAAATAAGATATTTTATAAAGTCACCATTTGCGTTTTAAAAATAAAACGTATTGGTTCGGTTGGCGTGCTATTGTAACCAATAAATACAATAAAAACACAACACTATATAGTTTCGATCTATTCTTTTTCAATGGCTATAAGTATAAAATTGATTTAAGCAAAAGTTATATAATTAATATATATATATTATTTATATATATATATGTATATACATACAAATATCAACAAGGGGTCGTTCACATATTATATAACGCAGAATTTGGACCTTTTACCCCTTAGCACCCTAATAACGCGAAATAACAGAATAGAAAACCACCCACCCTATATATAGTGTTATATAATACTTAGAATTGTTAACCACCTACCATTTTTTCCTATATACATTTAATTAAGTTAATATAATTATCGTGTGTAAGCATTAAATAATTTAAATAAATACCTACTTTTTCATTAGTTATGTATCGGTAAAGAGCCCCACATCTGTACATGTATAGTTAAGTAAGAGTACGTTAATAGTATAAAATTAAAAACTAATTCCGTTATATAATACTTAGTCAAAACCACCACCCCACTCTTACAACGTATAATAAAAAAATTGAAAACTTAGGTGTTATATAATATGTAATTATATAATATGCGACCTCTAAACAATAATTTAATTGATAAATTAAAAATATGCAGTATTATATAGCAATTTGTTAATATAAATTTTCTGGGTGACGACGAATTTATTGGTGTAATAGTTTCGTCATTTATGTGATGCTAGACATGCAGATTGTTCCGATAAAATTAAAATTGAGTAGTGCTCGGTATAGATCTCTTTACCGCGTGATGTACGATTATGTACAATTATGTACGATTACGGACGATTATTTACGATTATGTACGATTATGTACGATTATGTATCTAGTTTTATTTGCATTGAGTCATTCAATGATTGATGTTTATCCATTTTAATATTAAATTTAGATAGTTTAGTAGTGTGTGATTTCACAATTAGCATATCACATAGTTTAAACTTTTGACATTTGTGTTTTGATTTCAGTAGTATAGAAGATTGTCCAATAATATTGCGAATAAAAAAGGCAACACAAGTGATTTACTTACATGAGATTACTTACCATGTTTTCATTATTTGAAATGCAAATTAATTTTCCAGAAGACTTAGTTAATCTTGTTTTAACTTTTAATGTTTTATTTGTTTATTGTAGGCCTACGTATAGTATATGATAAATCTCATAATTATTTGTTATCGTGGGTGTTGTATAGGCCTAAAGTATATGATAAATCTCATAATTATTTGTTATCGTGGGTATGACATCGTGATTTTTTTGTTTTTGATTTTAATTTAATTTTCATTGTTTAAATTAGATTTTTTAAAAATTTTCTTTTCAAAATTTTCAGGATTTCTTTGCAGGGTTTGCAAGGTTCTCTTTTGAATTCTAAAAATGTATTCATGTTAAGGCTATATATGGAATATCGGTAACCATTAGGCATATCAAAAATCCTTCACGGTCAAATCGCCTTGTATTATCAATAATTTTTTCTATAATTTTAATAGAAAAATCTCTATCAAAATCGCCATCAACGGCTAAAAATTGTTTATCACTAGAGCTATATTTCTTGGTCAAAACTTAGTTAGCATGATATCGATAATTGGTCACCCATTTTCAGATAGGAATATCAATTTCCACAACATACTGGATAGGGCCTACTACACTTTTTGAATGAAATTAAGTATTTAACATTAGATGAAGTACAATTAGAAGATTCCTTAATATTGAAACAGGTCCAAATGGATGGATGGATGGATGGTTAAAAAATAGTTGGCTTATAACTAGGTGTACTATTGTACCAGAAATCTTTTGTAAACAACTAATTTACTTTGTTGACGTGTTAATTTATTTTACGTATCATGGTAGAACGGTCGCGCTTTACCTAAAGAACAGCATTGACTTATAATTAAGAAAATCGGAATAATTAATCGTAAAACAAAACAAACAATGTAGTGTTTGAAAAATCATTGCATATCAAAACAAATATAATCAGAAATAATTACATTTTATGTCAATGTGAAAAATGGACAATTCTTAAAATCGACCCTCTTTGTAACATACAATATATCACCTGATCATCCTTAAAAGTTGTGTATGGATTCATCATGACTTACAGAGCTAATGTTACATATTTCAGACCGATCGGTTGCACACTTCATCTATCAGAATATTTTTTTAGAAATTCAGATAATTCTAAGATACTAACTTGTGTGAAATTTCCTCTCTTTATTTTGTAAAATCTACTATAAAATATACCAAACTAATATGCGTGTTGTATATACAAAAAATGTACACATTAAAATCGATAACAATTAAATTGCTGTTACACACTGATTGATTGTTAGCTGACATACGAAGTCATGTTTATTCGCCTCTTGGAAGAGAATTTCCTACACAATGCATTTCATTTTAATTCACGGAGACTTTTTGAACACCCTGTATCAACGGAATATTCATGGACCTCAAATATGTTTTTCATAAATGCAGTATTATACAATTTTTAAGGGGAACGCACAATATTAAAGAAAAACATTCTTTTTCATCTCGAAATCAGGCAAAATATTTTAAAAAACATCTTTCTACTTTACATTTACATATATTAAATTTTTTACACTATATATAACATTTTATGACAGTCACTAAGTAAGTCTACTGATAACCGCTCATGTAATCAATTTCTTGGTTCAAGCACTATAATTCGTTTACATAACAGACAATCATCAATCATAACTAGTATTGTATTTACATGCGTTGTTTGGAATTTAAAGATGTAAAATTATATAATTTTTACAAAAGATGAATAATATAAATATTTATCTGAAATTTAAAAAATTATATTTTGTTATAAAATTTGTTTGTTATAGTGTATCTACTTTTTGTTTGTATCTATCGTCTTAATTAAAAATATACATTACAATTATAAAATGAAATCATAAGTGTTGTTTAAAAGAGTAAAAATATTAAAGCAAATAACGACTTGATTTGTGTTTAATATTAATGTATTAAAAATTATATAATAATTTCAAAATGTTTATGCTGACCCTTTTTATCGTACGGAAAAATATTCCCCAAGAATACATTATTATTTATGCAAAATACATTTTCTATATAATTAAAAAACATACCGAATTTTGGCATTGAGTAATATCTAGATAAAAATGAATGGAATTTTATGTGGGAATGGAATTTAATGGAATTTAATTGGGAATGTGAATGTGTAATTGATTGTGTAATTACATGTGAAGACTATACAACACTTTAAATAGAAATAATATTTATGCTAATCAAACATTGAATATAACAATTTTTTCTAGTATAGTGATCATGTATATCAAAAGCACATACTACCAAAACTACTATCAGACCAGATTACCTGACACATTGAAAAATAAGTTCTTAATTATGAATCACCATGAAACATATGCATGTGTAAATTTATAGATATAGTAAAATAAGGTTACAACTCGTTCTTTTATGTAAATATTTGGTGCAATTAATTCCAACAAAAAACAAGACTAGTGGGTACAACAAAAAAGGTTGTGTGAAAATAACTATATATGTAAACACATGACACGGTATAAAGTAGCTTGGTAAAATAAGTAATAATGTAACGGAGAAACAATCTATTCACATTATAAGATCAGAGTGATGTTAAAATAGATTTGAAATGATACCATTATAGCTATAGGCAAGATCATATCTTGACCCACTAAAATAATATGGTTCATAGATCACTTAGAAACTTACAGGTTTGTAATATTTCGTAATTATTTGTATAAAATAAAATTTTACACCAAAATGATTATTCTTTCTTAGATTTCTATGTTTCGCCACAATTACGTCATCAAAAAAAGTAAAACTAGCCAACAAAAGAAAAAATCCTTTCCAATTTTTAATGCCTATTTGACACATATCATTTTTTCCACAAACTTATAAAAAACAAAATTAGCCATTTTAGTCAATGGGCAGTATAATACCTAAGAGGAACCTTATATTATAAATATAACATAAATATGTAAAGTTGCAACAATTAAATTAGTATCCTATGTTCACATATTATATTTTAATTTCAGATACAAACATAAATTTACATAATCATAAGAAAAAGTACAATATCGTGATTGTACATTTTTCTTTTTATTAGTTTGAATTAAATCGCTCTTGTTTGCTAACTAGTTATTTTGTATCAATGTATTTTGATCTTAATTAGTTCTATGCAAATCGGATCTTACAATATATGGAGTACCTGGCGGGCCTTCTAAAGTACTACTGAATTCAAAAGCATTTTGTTTGTGTAGGTTATAGTCTGCTGATGAGTCCTAATAAGAGCGAAAAAGCGCTGTCCAGATCTCCCTGCCGATACTTCAATAGTATATTTGAAAGGTTTCTTTGATTGTGACTTTTTCTTTTCAAATTTACATATATTCTCTTTATTGAGTAAACCTCACATTGTCGGCAGTTTGTGGGTGTTTAATTTATATAATATCATGTTGCTAACAATTAAATAATATAATCCTAATATGATTTGGATATATCCTAATCGGTTACATATAGTTTTCAACATTAAAATAAATAAAAGAATACAAATGGATTACCAAATATGTACACTATATTATAATAATAAAACCAGTGATAGTAATACTTGCAGGATAAATTATCAAATTTGTATTTTATATACAATCACAAATACAGGTCATGATTGTTTGATATTATATAGTTAATAAAGTAATATAATTAATAATAAAATAGATTTTGTTGAGATAATACGTATTTTTGTATTGGTTATGTATTTAGTACAAATGTAAAAATCCATATACATTATTCAACACATATGTACTGTTCAAGACAGTGATCATACATAAATCCATTATTTTTTCAAATTAAACAATATTTACAGATTGAAATAATTGTAAATAATAAATAAATTTATATTAAATTTGAATTGTGGAACAAGTAAGTGTTTGGTATATATGTAATGGAACAAGTAAGTGCTTGGTATATATGTAATGGAACAAGTAATGGTGTTTACTTTATAATCTTTATTTTTTAAGAATGTATATGTTAAGATGTTTCAAAAAAAGCTACTAAGATGTTTGTTATATACTTAGACTTTGGTACTTTGGTACTTATAATGGAGCAGTTCAGTAGATATTAAATTATATATTTTATCCTATATCTATATAGTATCTATTTATAATAATATTTAATTTAATAAAAATAGTCCTTTTTAACCTTTACAGATCTGCGGAAACTGATCTTTGATGCTCACGACATTTTTTAACCAATAAATGTATCACAAAATAAACACAATTAAAAATTGACTAATGGTTTTTTCGAAGTAACAGGACAGCTCACGTTGGTCCGGACAGTAGGAAAGTTTTATAAAAACCCATTTCACATATAGCGACCATCTTACAATGGCCTTAAATGCTTTCTATATTTTACTAAAGACTCTCTACACTATAATCTCGGAAGTCGGAACCCTCATTTCTACTGGTCTCTTCAGTGCTAGGTGCCCTTATTCCTACTAAGGTCCCTGGGACCAGTATATAAACCTATTATTTCTTTATAAAGAACATTTTAAAATTTTTACAAGGCCCGACATATCGATCCTATATAAAAATTAGAGAATACTTGCCCCCCTTAAATGTGGTTACTTGTATTGAATTTAAAAAACATCTTTTATTTTGAACAATTACATCTGTGATGTAATTTTCTATTTTAGTGCAAATTTTATTTTCGGTTTTTAATTTAGATTTCTGACAATTTTGACCAGACAGTTTTCAAATACTGTTGTTTCTGTTTATAAATATGAATATATGGTGCAACTTTTATCAAAATACATTAACCCTGATCACACTTAACATATTTTGGAAGAGGGAAAGAGTCAGGTTTAAAAAGACTTAGAATGAGTTTAATTAAAAGCGTTAATAGAATTATACCGTAAAAATGGATTTATATTTAACATGTTTTTTTTCTTTCTAAATATATAAATATACAATTTTATAACATCTTTTCAAAATAAATTTAATGAATAAATTTTTTGTGGCCAGTAAACTTATTGTCCGGTATGCTATTATAATTTATGCTTGGTGATGATTATATAATAGCATACATTTGTGAAATACACACTGGATAGATATAAACATTAATTTGTGAATAATAAACATGTGAAAAAATTAATCTGACATAATCATATCATAAGTCGCATATGTGAACACTTAATTTTCCTATATTTACCCAGGGACTACTATTTACCACTTACATACCATCATAAACGCAGAATTTGTGTAATTTTACAAATATACATAAAAATCTATAATATCACAAAGTTTAATAAAGAATTAAAATATATATATATATATATTTGTAATGTTTTAACTCACATAATAAATGTATAATATGCGATTATATAATCTCTTTGACGTTGACCCTATTTATTATTTTGTAATAAAAACGAACGAAAAGAATTTTTTAATATTTTTAATCATGAATAGTAGGTATATAAATTGATATTTTTATTAAATAATTTAAAATTTATTGTATTATATAATAGTCAGTGTAAACAATATTATATAATAGCAATTAAAACACAATTATCACTTTAAATTCAAACAGCAATTAATTAAATAGAGGTGTCACATTTTAGAAAGAATAACATTCTTATTGCTTCTACATCCTATAATACTTATACTTACTAGATCCTGAAATACTTCTACTTCCTAGATCCTACAATACTCATATTTCCTAGATCCTAAAAAATTTAATTCTGAAATTGCAAAGAACGAGATACTCAGCAGAAACGATATATATATATATATAATTATATAAAATACATTTGACAGATTATAAATATAACAAATAAGATGTTCTTCACTAAGTTATACTATACTATAGGAATAGCAAATATTACATTAAATGATTAATATGAATGTTAAACAGATTCCTTTAAAACTATTATATCATCTACATGTATGCGCACTTGATATTAAGCGTAAAGTCCAATTAATGATCAGTTAGTAGAAGATTATTCATTGTAATTGTTAATATATATGAACACAAACTCTTTAATGCACAATCCTAATATTATTCTTTGACTAAACGTGGAACGAATCTGTGTCAAAATATCTCAAATACAGTTCAAAGTCAACTTTTCGCTGGTAATGTTTTCAGAGACAACATTCGCCATGCGTGCTGTAAGTTGGTCTGCTGCGCATTCAGCTTCCATCGTACGCGTATCGCAGCAACAGCAGCTGCGGAACCCACAGTTCAGCCTGCTGCACTATGTATGGCAAGCTATATATATATACACCGTTACATTGCAAGTGGAAGAATTAATTTTTGCGAATATATCTGTGCGAAACACCGACGGTATAATAGATACATCGGTATATAGGCAACAAAACTTTAAATTATACTGATATAACTGGCACAAAAGTTTTCCATGGTAAATGCATGATCTAGCTTTAACAGATTTGCAAATATTTATTTTAAAGGTTAAATATAAAGTTATTTATTATAAACTAAAGTAGTTGAAATTCTGACGTAAATAGCGAATATCATTAAAAATATATACATATTTGTAGAAATATTTTAAATAATAAATAATTATCGTTAAAATTTATAAAAAATATTTAAAAATTTATATATACAAGTAAGTAGGTAGACCTGCAATTTTTTTAATAATAAATTTATTGACATGATATTTTAAAAAAACGTACACAATCTATATAACAATTTATCGCCTTTTGTGATAAGCAAACCTGTTTAAACATTTAAATTCATTTGCATTTTTATTACATAATATAATAAAAGTATAATTACATAATACATTATAAGTTAAACGTTTCAATAAATTCCAAATAAAACCAGTGTGTACAAGAATATTTTTTCGGGAAAATGAATGAAATATTTTATTATATAATATCCCGAGTGATCTATACCTCATGCAGTATATTCTAACTGGAGTGGTTCACGGGGCACAGCTGGATCCCCAGAGAAAACTGCACTTCTTCGGACACCGCCCACATGCACAATCATGCACAGAAGGTATCTTTAAAGGGGGAAAGTATAATGTACAAAATGTACTAATGCAATGATTCGATCAGAGTACCTCAGCGGTGCTCATAGATTATGTCGGTATATAAAATACCCTTCGGCAAACTGCCCCTCCCCTTTGATACTCCCCAAGTGGGAACGAAAGCGATATAGAGGATAGAAAGGATAGAGAGAGGGTTGCATATATTGCCGAATGATGGAGGAAATTGGAACCACCGGGCATTTAGGAAAGTGAGATGTTTGACACTGATAAAGGCGGAACGTGTTGAAATGAGTGTTCCTGAGTCTCATGACGAGATATCACTACATTGAACTTTGTCGTTTATCCGACTTTGACAAAATGTTAATTCGATTTACTAGATTTTGTGAAAAGGTATAGCGTGGATTCACGATGCAACATTTTTTGTTAGTGACATGAATACTACTATTTAGTTTAATATAAAATGATAAGTATACTATATTTATATATAGATATACAAGCAACCTACTACATGGGAGGGGGCAAGGGTTGTCGGACAACCCTGACTTTAAATAAAGTTTACATCCCTATAAGGCAGAAGTTGTACTAATTGATAAAACTATTAGTTCATATTGTAAAAGGTAACATTGATCTACTTTTATTTCCCAGCTACACGGGCCTCAAAACGAATATCCTGACGAACATGTTTATTTATTTCACAAATTTATTTAAATTTAGTAAAAAAACTTATTTTAATACATTTGTAATTGTATTCATATTTGTATTCATTATTATATTTTTTGTTCGGTTATATAATAATGTATATACTAAGCAATTAGAATTCAAATCCAATGAATGTATATAAGAGGTTAATTTCACTAAACTAGCAAAATATTGTCAACAAAATCATAAAGAAACATTAAAATATATTAATAATAATTTACATTGAAATTATTAAGTATCTTATAGATGATCATATTTAATATTAGTAACAATTCGTCAGATTTAAATTTAGATATGATGTTTGCATTTGAAATGTGTTTAAATATTAAAAATTCATTCAATCACATTTTTAACAATTAGCTGTTTTTTGCAATTACCTTAAAAAATTATATTATTTTTTTCTAAAATTTAATTACTTCAAATACTTTGTAGTTCAAACAATTAAATCGACCAAATATTTTGTTCCATTTTTAAAATAATATAATTTTCAAAGTAATTGTAAATAGTTTAAAATACAGTATAGTTTACAAATATGTATTTGATTTAAATATATCATACATTTTTATCTAAATGTACCATTGGTAATAGTTATTAAATTAAATTGATTGAAAATTATAAATATATGCAACTTGATAAATTGTGCAGTATATATATGAATGAAATATAATTGATGATTGCTTGTATATATATCAGTACATTTAGAATATTTAACCCTTTAACGAATATAATATATTTATTTATTCAGTTTAAAAATGTAGCCTAACTAATAAATGGATGAAAACATTTATTTTGGTATAATAATTCACAACTCATTTAGCGATATCATTTTTCATTTCTATTGTTAAACCAAAACTTTCTCCATTGTTAATAATTTACAGATAATAGTATAATGCATATATAAGTATCATACATAGATATTAATTTGCAACTACAAATAGTCTGATGAAATCAATTGAAATATAAAATAAAAACAATAACTTACTGTTTTCAGATAATTTTATCGTCTCTTATTTCATTTTCGTTTACTTAGTCTCGTTTTGATAGGAGAGTTGGTGGAAACACTTTAGCAGAATTGAATTGATATTCTTGATAGTATATAAATATGAAAAAACTCATTCAGTCACAAACAAAATATCATAGCTTATATAAATCAGTACCAACATTTATCAATAATGAGACTATTCATTATTAATTCATATTGATCCATATTGATTCTTACATTAATCAATAATTGTTAATCAATCATAATTAATTTTTATTTCCAATATATTTGTCTTTAATATAATCAATCCGAATTAATAAGATCGTCTTCAAATGTCTCGCAGATCTTTTGGATGCATACAAATATTGGACAGCATTACACATTTTCGTCAGTATTCCCCTGTATAAAAAGATATGTTGTTATCAATTTCAAGTTCCGTAAGATAACAATACGAATTCGCATTTAAAATATTTCATTTGATCGAACTGTAATATATGGTTCAACGTTTTGCAGATTTCTTGCAGATTTCAGATTTCTTAACCCACCCGATTTCATTTCTGCGCTATATACCAAACAGCCTCCAGTATAGTAACTCAGGTTGTTTCCTCAAAATATTTGTACAATGTATAGTAACCTTTACTTAGTTCAAAGTAAGTTTGCTGAGAAAATAGCGCGCCTGTAGCATGTGCGGCTTAAGACGCTATCCCTAATGCTTGCCTATCTGTCTATTTCTCTATTTGTGAATCTCAGCTTATTTTTACAAGATCCCTCAAATTCGTCTGTTATATAGACGTATCTTATATGATAGTTTCAAAAATGATTTCTTTCACCTTTTTGTTTATTAATTTGCTTTCCAAATGTGTACATTTAAGTAGGTGCAAATTACTTTTCTAGTATACTATATCGTGTATATATATATATATATGTATATATAGATGATTGCGAAAAGTTGTTAACCCTTTATCCGTTTATGTTGTCTCTCTTTCAAAATCTCGTAAATTGGGGATAAATCTATCATACGATTTTTTTTGCTTGACGTAAGATAACTAGCAATTGGAAAACAAATAAACAAATAAACGTAATCAAACACCCCAATTGCAATGCCAGAATGCCGAGTAAAACAAACTTTGTGAACAGACCGCAATTCAACAAGAATAAAAAGCACATACAGCTAAGTGATGATATTCATGTTTTCCGTATAAAGGTCAGTGACCATCAATTGGAAACCTGGCGTGAATCGCTCCCGACTAAATAAGGCCTCATTTTTTATCCATCGCCTTTATTATCCCTATCTCTATATATATATAATTATATATATAGCACCATTAATGAATTTGCATTAGCTACTTGTCTGACACTTTGATAGGAATCTGATCCCCTGTAATTACAGAAAATGTTCATGATTAAGTTTACACATGGTATTAGTGATGTATATGATCAATGAGGCTATAAAACATTAATTATTAAATAGGAAAAAGTTGCATGCTTACAAATAAATTTTAACATCCGAGTAAAAATTAAAATACTCACATTTTTATTAATAATTTAAAAAACTTTAAAGTAAGGGTAAATATTTATATACTAATTATACTTTTCAAAAATCGAATATGTATGTTATATTTAGGATTTATATCAATATATTGTATGTGATCTGTCTAAAACTAATAAATATGTTATAAACTGTAATTATGCATTATTTTAGAGATAATTTGATAATGTTTTTTTATGTTCAAAATGCATATATTAAAATAATGATGATATCAATTAACTTAATGTTTCAAATATGACCTTCGCTTATATAAATTTATCTAAACAGCTTAACTCGTTATTTCAAATATTCAAATTATAATTGATTTATTGTAAAATATATTATATATTAATACATTTTAATTTATCTGTTTTGGTATTAATTATTATTTTGTTATTTGTTTACGAGCTATATATTTCACTAATCTTTAATTCATTATCAAATAAATAGTAGTACAAAACAAATATATTCAAATTTGATTGCTTTAATTGCATTATAAAAAATTATATTCTATCTTCTTCAAATTTGTCGTATGCCTCAGTGGGCTGTTGTCTTATTCCTGTCATTTCGCGTGCTGTATACCATCATTCAATTATCGGTCCATATTTTGACATTCTCAAAATTCATCCTTCGGCCTTGCCTGTTGATTCCTTCGATCTCGCTTTCAATAGTTATCGTAATTATTAGGCTTACTTTGTAATTTTGGGTTTTATATTTGCACAACCAGACTTCTTTTCCCCTTAACTCCGACCTTCAATGTTATTCTTTTTATTTATTTTATACATATTTTTCAATCTAACTAATATTGCATTATTCGTCGCCATTATCACAATTAAAATGGGGTTTGCTTTTCTCATCAGACTTCTTCAGTGCCCAGCTTTCGCAGCTTTACATGGTAATGCTATAATACAAACAGGGGATTCCGCATTTCATATATTGAACCAAATACTGATACTCATTTGCACTGTGATCTGAGATACAATAAATATCTACATTTTTGAAAAATTAAATTTTACCATTTAATAAAATTTGTTGTAAACTTTTGATGCAATGTATATTTTTCAACAATAACTATTTTTAACCTTTTTTAATTTTTTTCTCTATTGTTTATCACATTTAAAATTTTGGAGTTCAATATTTCTTTATAGTAACCTGGATCATAAATAATGGCCGATTTAATATATAAATTCAGTTTTCATTGGCCAAACAATTTGTTGTCAAATTACAAGTCTATAATTCGAAAACAATTAATTTAATCGAGTGGGATAGTTTATACCCTCACCCCTTTAAAGCAACCACATTCATTTCGTTTGGATATAAGTAAATTAGTTGAAAGCAACGAATTTACATTTTTGAGTATAACAAATATTTCAAATTGATAATCTAAATCAATAAACAAATTTTGTTTGATTAAAAATCTTTATTTTTTACAAAAATATAAACTTTTAGGTGAGGACTATCTTACCCCTCCACAACCTCCAACGTATTTTTATTTTTAAATAGCGTTATTTTATATTTCGTGATAATAAGATTGCAAAGTATAAAATTGAAATTATTAATGAGTCTTAATGCATAATTTAAATGATAAATTAAAAACAATTAGCATCAAATTTATTTCAAGGCATTACATTTGTTTATAGAGTATAATATTTAAAATACCTATTTTCAATGAAAATAACAATCAAGATCATTCAAAATCAAGTCAAAATCAAGAAATCTGGAATTTAAAAATATACAAAAACGGGAAATTACGTTGATGTTTATCAATTTTGTTGATGAACAGTTCATCAACTTTCATAACAGTTTCACCGGAAAAACTTATTTATAATTCAGTGATTAAAATCAAAAATATGTTTCAATAAAATGAAATTGTCCGTCTCAACATTATTCCAAAGACGTCCATTTACTTTCAAGAGCTATTGAGACGAAAATTATGTAGAAGTCGGTTTTGAAGTATGTAAATATTAGTAAACATATACCTTTTAGAAATTGCAATATATATAGAGGTCGACAAAAAAAGGTTAGTTTTTTATATCTATGTACAACAATTATAGATAATAAGGACATGCTCATTGTTGCATCAATTTTCTCAAATATCTTTTTCTCAAATACCTTTTTTTTTTGGTATTTGAGAAAGTAGATGACTATAGTTACATTGAAGTATTGCATGGTGGTTGAGTCAGTCAATGCCCTCCGGTACTTGTAATTTGTGAAGACTATGCTTAATGCTTGGGATACCCAGTTCCAATTACCACTATGGGAAGTCCTTTTCGAGCATGACAATGCTTGACCGCATGTCAGTATGACTTCCCGGGACTGGCTTGAATCAGAGAACGTGAACCTTCTACAGAAAACTCCCTATTCTCCATATCTTAATTGCAAGGATAGTTATATATTTAGCAATTACGAAGTCTTCCGGCGTTGTCAAAATTTCGTGGACTCATGTGAATTCTATACAACTTCGAAGAATTCCTGACATCCTTGATGTATAGAACCGTTTTGACAAGGAGCTTACAGGGTTACTACTGTTATTGCTGATGAAAAGAATTATGTTATCTAATTTCAGCGTAAATTAACATTTAAACATGAACACACTTGTAATGTGTATGTATAAAGACAGTTAGATAAAATACAATTTGTATACATGGATAAAAAAACAAATTACATTATTTTAACAATATTTTAAAATCATAAATTTCGGTTTAATTATATTCGATTATCTTTTTATTATAATTTGTTCTACTTTTTGCACAATTTTATATATTTGATGTAAAGTATATATCTTGATTTTATAAAATTATTATTATATAGCATAACATTAAGATATTAACCAAATTTATTTGGTACATTCAAATAAATAATTTTTCATAGTTGTATTTTGTCAAAAGTCTATTTTATGAGTATTTTGTCTTATTGCTTACAATTTTAATTGTCACTCGACACAACAATCTTACTAATAAAATTACATCACTATTGCAAACATTTCAGATTTAAAATGAAATTTTTCTGGTTTAACAAATAATTTTTCAAGGTTCAATTTTGTCCAATGTAAATTGTTTGTTACATTTCTTACAATTTTAATTGTCAATATAAGTAACAATCTAATTAATAAACTGTCAGCTTTATTGCAAGCATCCACACACCTAGAAAAATGTTATTTGCAAATAATTTTTATATAAATTCTACAAAAAAGACATTATCTGTAAAGAATTCATTGAAAAAATGATTTTATTATATAGCTACCGCCTGTTTATGTGTTTGTTTTACACCATTTAATTAGATTCCTGGTTTGTCTTAGGCCATCTTCTGGCTTTATTACAGAGAGTATTAGCTAATTTCAGTACTATTCCGAACATGAACACAGCATCATTTTGCAATGATAGTATAATAATGACCTATCCAAATTCACTAAATCACATACACTCCATCGTAGTTGAAGGGCAAAATTGAGGTTTTTAATAGTGATGTTGTTAGGTATATATATAGGCTATAATAAGTCCGCTTCGTCCATATTACAGTTATATAAGGACGCGTGCGGTAAATTCTTCCGAATGGAGGGATGAAGGAGTTGGTCCTTCTAGCGTGGTATCTCATTAGCTAGGTCCATCTGTGATGCCGTTTTACCATCTGTAAATGTAATCAACTGACGCAAATCACTTGTACTACTTTTAAATATATATATATATAGCGAACTGCGAAAATGGAGAAAAAATAGTATAGACGAAGTAAATTCAATAGACGCCTTCACGAGACATGGTCGAAGAAGTTCTTAGCCTGTGATCATCCTATTATATAGGTATCTTCCATTTTTTATCTTGGAATGTAAATTCACTTGTTCACTCAGACTGACTAAAAGCGATCCTAATTAAGTTTGGATTGGTCATTATGGTGGTTATATATGTGGATTTGGAGGTATATACGAAGCCATTTTAGCAATCTTTCATATTTTTATATCGTTCATTATAGTTTTATTCCTCCATAGTAACTAAACTGTTTAAACGATCATAATATTATAATATTTTATACATGTCAAATACACTTAACATAAAACAGAAGTGATATGGAATATTTATTTTATTACATTTTGTGTCAATTACAATTTTCGACCTTTTTAAATTCTAAAATTTACTTAAACAATCACTATTTAGTTAAAAATATGATTTTAAATTTACACTATGAAGATATTTGTGATAGGGGATCATATTATTTATAAAAAACAATATTTCCTAATTTTTACATGCTAAAAATATAACTTGATTTTGAATTTTGAGTATTAAAAGTCAGTATAGATAATTGACATTAATGTTACATTATAGCTTTTATCAGCATAACAGCAGTACATATACGGCTGTACAATGATTGGTTGAATGTTGAGTGCTGCACCGAACCTGTGTAACCACTCGCAGCACATACGGCAGCGCACCTCACCCATACTTACCGAAGAAACTCCAACCTGCTTGGTGTCAAAGACGAAAAAAGCCGTGTGGCAAACAAACTCGATTTGAACAACCCTCGAGCACCAGCGAGTATTAGTCTACAAAAGTCAGCCTTTCGAGCCACACAGTTCCACAATACACCTGCTCAAGTTGTTCCCTGTCAAACTCTAATATCGCCTTATCGCATATACTCGGTTGAGTTGACGATTTCACCAGGTATTTGCTGGCATAGTATGCAATTTTGTAAAATGGAGACTCCCGGATCCAACGAAGCTGCATGGTCTCAGGTCGCTCAAGTTGCGCGCTATCAACAGCAGACTTCGACCACATTCCCACCGGGCGCCAGCATGATGTCGAGCTTCTGGAGCTCCGGCGCCACCACAGCCGCCGGTCTGCCACCGCCCGCCCATCACCATGGTTACGACCCGACGGCAACAGCAACCAGCGGCGGCTACTACTCCCCGGGTATTGCGGTGGCGGCGGCCGCCTACGGGGGCTACGGAGGACAGTCCGCCTGTTACAACCCCTACACTCACTCTGGCATAATGTCGCACCACCATGGAGGCAGTGGTCAAGCTAAGGATTTAGTCAAACCGCCCTACTCCTATATCGCACTTATTGCCATGGCGATCACCACGGAACCCGATAAGAAGGTCACTCTAAGTGGTATCTATCAGTTCATCATGGAGAGGTGAGATTTGCTTTTTCCCGGATTTTAGTATGCAATTATATCGTTCCTTAAATTTAACAATAATTTTATAGGGATTTCATAAATAAAAAGAACTAATATTTGGGGTAAACATTTCGTGAAATCATATCTATAAGTGCGAATCCCATACATTTTACAATTAAAGCAACCAATTATGATCCTAACATCAAAACCAGTCATTCTATATCCCATGTGCTGGGTGAAAAACATTTCGGTAATACTTGAACATCATGCTGAACCCTGAACGTGTCAAACTGCTAAGTATTACAACACCGGAATACAGAAATTCACCTGGAGTTCCTGTCAGATATCCCGCAGAGAAAACTAGTACATTTTACTGACTCCATGTCATCATATATACAGAGATCAACAGTAATAATATGGTATATAGGAAACTGAATCATGCAATACGGGAAAGATATCGTTAAATATTTCGAATAGAACAGTGATTATATAAGAGTGTGTAAGAATTCCATCTCATATAGCTAACTGACTTTAAAATAATTATAATATCTAAACGATATTTCCATGTTCATTATATAAATATACAAATGGTATGAATATTGTTTTGATATAATTTTATTTTTTTAATAAAAATTGAAAGCAATCATATAAGCGATATTTTAAAATGCAATTAATATTGATATATGCATTTTAATAAAATTATATGACACTATTTCAAATTCTACTTTATTTCATAAAACTGCATAAGGTATAATATGATATTCGAGAAACGGATTTACACGAAAATATAATTTAGGTAAATAATATATTAAACACTTTATAAAAATATATTAAAATACAAATTTTGGATACAATTTTTGAGACAAACTATGAACTTTTGTATTAAAAAAAATTATATATATTTTTTTAATTAAATACAAATAATAATGATATAATAGATAAATAACACATAAAAGATAAATAATAGATTAAATGCGAATAAAATTAATAAAATATACAAAACAAATATGATGGTTCCTTCAGTTTTCCTTGAATGTTATATTAGATATACTTATAACTACATAAATAGAATTTATAAATTGTACATTTTAAATAATACACAAACTATATATAATCTTGTTTCGAAATTTAAGTATATACAAGAGTTAGACAGCTCTATATATATATACATGCATATTCGTGCTATATATAATACCCTTCCATAGTCTAATATATATATATATTTAGAAAACTGTCCCTGATCTTAAGTAATCAAGGTATGCATCACATTGGAAAATCAAGTCTGCGCACAACCAATATTCTCTCTTATAATACTTGCTATATATATATACTCGCTCAGAAATCACTAACTTCTTTCGTCACGATAGTAGTATATTAGAAGTAGATACCTAACCAAAACTATTCCCAACCGTATATAAAGCAAAGCAATACATGTACAATATATAGATGTATATATATATATAAGAAACAGGCTGTATAGCAGACAAGTGTCGCTCTGCATGGCTGGAGGGTGTGCAAGCGTTCCAGTGGGCGCTCTGAGGCAAACATGGCCGAACCATCTGGCTGTGTCAAGCACATGGCGTCAACTGACGACTGATGATCCAGAATGCTCACCACCGAGCCGGGTTACACTGCCTATAGCTAGGAGCTGATACACCTAGACACACGGCGGTCTAAAGGGAGACATGTGCGAGGAGGAAGTAAATGTAGTGTTGAAGACTTAGACTGTATATAGGGCCTATACAGGTCTGTATATGTGCAGGTCTTTGCTGTGGAGAGGAGCGGGCGTGGCTCGAAGGTTCGAGCGTGTTGAAACGTATGTAACACATACATCTGAGGTTTGCACAACCATGTGTGGAAAGACTTACAGTCTTAGTTTGTTTAAATAATCAAAAACTACTTGATAAAACTAATATTTTGAGATTTGTTCATTATAGATGGTTTATTTTAGCTGAATGAATATGTTGGTGGTAAAAATAATTAATTTGTATATGTTGTGAATATTGACAGATGTATCAATGGACTTTGATTTCATTTGTAATGGTTTAATATTTTAATTTTGATCCTATAAAATAAATTATTAGAATAAGAATAAGAATCATAAAATGTAAAATATATTTAAGTGCCAATATATGATGAAGTTTTAGCGAAAATAAGACCGAAAGGTTTCTATATACAATTAATTTTTATCTTTTAAAATAAAATTCATTTTCATAATTTTTTAAAACAATAAGTTAATTTTAAATAGTTCTAAAAACACCGACATGCAGTCATCATAAATATTTGATCAAACAGCGTTTAAAATGTTAAGTATAAAAATAAAACCATATATATAGGCCTTTTTAAATCATCAAAAAATAATATCAACCAACTGTTAGACTTAATAGCGACACTAACTTTAAAATATGATGAAATACGATGTCTGCCCACTGTAAAAATCAGTCTATATAGTCAAAGGTTTGAATAAAAGTAAAGCGATTACACGACCATGAACAATGCAGAAGAGAACCAGTACCATGATCAAACATTGAAACCATAATCCATATTTGACTTCTGCGCTGCCATGTGCGAGAGGACACATTTTTCACCCAGTGTTTCAAAGGAATACAAGCAACTGTTATTGCTGGCCCATTGTCAGATCGGCGTTAAATGCGACAGATTTGTTTATCCGAAGTGTTTGCTTAGTCAGGGCTAACTAAAAAAGATCAACAATTCACAAATCCGTTTAGTAAATACCAAGCTCAATTGTAACTTATGTTAAAGGAATATAACACACATATATATACAGTATAGTCTTATATTGTATACTTAAACATGTAGTCTTAAATTATAATTTAAGACTATACTTTTCTCTTTGGATTCACTATTTCACTATTACTATTTATTATTAATACTATACTTGGATTGTTTTCCACCTAAGCATTACTTATAAGTATAATGCACATTCAAGAGAAAAATAATCCAACTAATAATATTAATATTTTTTTACTGATTTACAAAGATTAAACAAGCAATTAAAATAATAAATATATATGCTTTTGACTATACAAATGTTTGAATGAAATTAAAAGTTATTCATTCCCACTATATATAATTTATAATATATATACTTCGTGAATGAATTAAAAATAAATAGGCTAAATAAAATCATTTTTATTGTAATAAAATTGTTCTCATATTCACGTGTATAGTTATATTCATAGACTCGGTTTTACTATATGAAATCATGTACATTATAGTGTATAAAACCACAGTTAATATGTTATAATCTTTAAAAAATTTACTACATAAATTGAGGTGCTATATCTATATATGTTATCTAATTCAATTTATACTAAATGTCATTAATATATTCAAATATATCAATGCACATAAATATATAGTTTAACAGAAATATATAGTTTAACAGAAATATATCGTTAGAGACATAAATATATAGTTTAACATAAATATATCGTTAGAGACATAAACATATCGTTAGAAACATAAACATATTGTTAGAGACATAAATATATTAAAAAAAACTCACATGCAGTGTAACACATAAATATATAGTTTATTACATAGATATATAGTTAAGCAATACATATAATGTTTAAAAATTAAAAATATAGTAACGAACACATTTGTAATAATGGATTATGAAAATTTAAAAAAAAGTTTGCTTCTTATGTCTATTTTTATATTTTGAACAAGTTGATTGAACATATTTAACATATTTATCTGTCAACGGTATCCTGTTTATTTATTTAACCGACTATATCGTTGTCAGTGATCACAGGAAATATCGTTAAGAAATAATATGTTTTGATAAATAATATATTTTTATTTATGAAATTATGAAGTTAATTATTAATTTATTAATTTATCAAATTATTAATTAATTTAATATAATCTTAGTTTACAAATTTTATAATTTAAGAAAAATTATAAAATTTATTTGATGACATTATTTATTAAATTTAATGAATAATTAATTAAATAATTTATTAATCAATGTAATAATTTACTATTTTGACAAAATGAAATGTAATTCAATTATATATTTTTTTAAATGTTTCAGTTATTTAATTTAATATTTACAATCAATTAAATTAATATAGTTTTCAAGATGTAATTATTATACAAGATACATTTACTAATTGTCTACTGTAATAGCAATTGTCTTGAGTTGCAAATTAGTATATGTAGCTGTACTTATATATACGAGCAACATCATGCAATATCTTATTTCAGTGAGTTTTTTCGGGAAAACCTAAACCTGGGTACCCCCACAGTATACACGACCGTATTTTTTGACAGCCATACTGGCACCCAAATGACTGCAAAGTGCATTATTTTTCATTGTTTTAATAGATACGTATAATTCGTGTGTTTATAAGCATAAATCTCAGTTACCTTCAAACTTGACAAACAGATGGACAGCTTTATTAAGCGGGAAGTCTGTCATATAAGAGCGTTCACCAGGTAACATGAAGCGAATCTATGACTTGGCGGAGAAACTTGATGCTGTTGGTTTGAATTAGCTCACTGGATAATTATTTTTGTAATATTCATATAAAATTTGAGATAATAGTGGGAAAATCATAAAAATTAAAATAATCCACCAATAGTACATATTCCATCGTTGGTCCTAAGATTTAACGATATATAATTTAATGCAAATGTAAATGTAAATTTACGACAAACTTTGTCAAGAAAAGTTCTTTAATACTTAATAAATTAAAGAGAAAGGCACCGGTATATACCTACCATGGTGGTCTTAAAAGCTCCCAATGAATGTCCAAATATGAAGCACAGAAAAACAATCCAGTAATTTAATATATCACATTTGACGCCCCAATATATTGCCATTTCATGATAATAGTAATTTCCCTCATTAGTATAGAGGTATTTGATATATACCCATTATTATATATATATATATTTACATGTCTATAATATATCATAATATCATGACCCTGGTATACTTAACTATATATGGACATTTGAATTTGTCAAAGTTTGTTTGAGCTAAGATTATTTATATTATCGAATGTATTCAATCACCTATTTTATTGCAATGTTTTGTTTTTAAAAATGTTTGTCTGAAGTTATTGATATTGTCTTAAGTTATTAATATTTCAAAAAATAAAAATAAAGTTTTTGTACTAATTTTTAAAATATAATTTTCTAATGTAAAAATTGTCAAATAATTTGCAAAAAAATTCTTTCAACATTTTATTAAATAATTATTTATTTAATTTAATATTATGAAAATTATATATGATTAAATACATAGGAGCGATATAAAAGCATCCACAAAATAACTGCAATGTCGTTATAGCATAACTTTTTATTAATATTACTATCAATACTATCAATAGCAATAGTAAGTATATTATAACCAATAACAAAAGTATAGGTATTACTATATCATCATTTACAGACAAATGATTACTCGCTCTCCCACTTTCAGATTTCCCTACTATCGCGAGAATAAACAGGGCTGGCAGAACTCAATTCGCCACAACCTCAGTCTGAACGAGTGTTTCGTCAAGGTTCCCCGGGACGACAAGAAGCCGGGCAAGGGATCCTACTGGACGCTCCACCCTGACGCCTACAACATGTTCGACAACGGGTCATTTCTGCGTCGTCGGCGGCGTTTCAAGACGAAGGACCGGGAACCTCGGGAGGACCGAGAACTGCGCGGCGCCAACCGGGACAGCTGTGATAGGAAGGCGATGAGTCAGACGGGAGACCACTCGTTGGAGCCCAACAACAACAATAACAACAATGTTGGCGGCATAGGAGAACATAAGGTATGAGGGGTCAGTTTATTTGAAAATGTGCAGATCATTTCAGAAAGGCAAAAGCAGAGGGATAAGAGAAAATAAAAATGATTCAAATAATAGAATGATATAATGAATGTATCAGATATAAAATAATAACAGAAAATATTTAAATAAACATTATAAATTAGGAAAATATTTACCATTATCGTTTATCTCGTTTTCCTTGGGTGGACGTTTCGACCATAAGTCTATCTTTATCAAGAATAAAATAAGGGGAAAACAATGAAATATAATTTAAAACAAGAAGAAAAACATAAATAAATTAAAAAACTTAAAATGAAATAGTGTAAATTAATGTGAAGTAAATTCATGTAATTTGACACAATTTCATCATTTTAAATGGCGCCAATGTAAATAAATTTGCCTTTTCGTTAAATGCATTTCTTTTAATTTTCTGTTGATTATGACTTATAGTCCAGTTAGGTGAAGTATTTTTGTAAAAGTAAATTAAAATTAATTTTCTGTTTTGTATTGTTTTTCATGGTTATTATTTTACCATGTAGCTTTTCAAAGTAAATAGTTAATTCACGATTAAAAAATGAACGTTATTAAAATTAATTCTGTAATTTTTTAAAACTTATTCATTACTAAATTCGCTTTCGATATGAAAAATTTATAAAAAAAGGGAGTTTTCTCTTAATAAGTAAAATTTAGTAAAATTAATATATTAATTATTTTACATTTTATTTATTATGTCTTATAATTAAATTCTCACTCTTTGATAACCATATTTGCTGGTCATGATGTTCCCATATTAGATATATTCGTATTTACAGTTTAGGGTATAACTAGTTGAATCAATAAACATAAATATTGTGTTTTAATTTCTAACAATAATAATGTTATTAATATTATTAAAATACAAAAATATTTTACGCATGGTTAGAATAGATTGCAATTCAAAAATTAGAGTGAATGTGTTATTATGGTAGTTAATTTCCAATAACTTGCATAAACAAGTTTGGCATTTTATGAAAGTGTATTACTACAGCTATCAGAACTATATAGTGGAACAGACGTGCTTCTTATCGGGTTTAGCCCAAGCAACAAGTTAGTCCAACTTATGACCTTCTGTCACCGTACATTTCTTCCCACATCTTCCGCCATATATAAAAGCATGTTATCGGCCTCTTTACCTTCAAGGCGAGTTAATTTTGAGCGTAGTAATTGAAGCAGAGTTAAAAAGGACGAAATTGGTAAAAATAATAAACCAATTCTCAGTAGTAATGGACTTGACGTGATAATGTGGGGACAGTACGGGGGGTGAAGTGGTTGTAAATTGGTGATAAACGTGTGAAATCATAGATGGACTGTACTAACAAGCTTCCCATTTATCAAAATGGGTTGAAAATATATAGTAAATGTATATATAAAAGTGTTGACTAAAGACATTTTGGAATAGACGTAGAAGTCTATGACTTCTGTTGCCTCTGTTAAAATGTCTTCCACTCTATCAAACACTGATCGCGTTCTATATACAATATTTCCGATATTCCCCTGTATCTAGGCGACGGATACTTACTAACACCGTTAACATGATTCCACCAGACTAGAAAACGTTCACACTTCATTGCACAACATTTAACCAAACAAGACCATATTTGTACCATGTACATGAGCGGTCACAAAAATATTAATTTTGTATAATCATGTCTTTTTTATTTTGCTACTTTTTAGGATTCGAATTGCGATCTTTCCCCCGAGAAGAGTGCTCCTGAGATGAACCAAGATACTATGAGTCCAGATCCGACGTGTACCGTTTCGCCGGTAATTGGAACACTTCAGCGGGGTCCAGTCTCATACGGACAATTAGCTAGCTCTGTATCAAGTCCTTACATTAAGCCAGAGCCAAGTCCGGAAAACCGTGCTGGAATAATGCTACAGCACAAACCTCCACAGATTGCGACCTCTTCCAGTCCACCTGGGTTATCCTCCGCCTGCCTTCAAGACTATTTACAACAGGTCGGATTTTGTGGAAATCAACAAACTCTTGGCTTGCAATCTTCACCAGCTTCCATCCAAAATCAACAGGCAATTGCTCTTCAACAACGATCGCATTTTTCACCATTCCAGCACAACTACCCGCATCATCAACAAGCTCAAAGTTTGGCTCAGACACATCATATGGGATTACATCACCCTGACTCCACACATATTCAACAGATGCACCCTGGGATTCAGACCCCGGGAACGGCACAGTTGAACTATGCGTCATCTCCTTCGACAATCACCTCATCGACTGACATGTCGCCAATGAAAATGGCGGCTGCCGCAGCCTTCTACGCCAGTGCTGGAGCAGGAGCTGCCTCCGGAACTGATCTCTCCGTTCCACAGACCTACCCTTCCTATGCTGGATTTAGTCAGACTGCCTTTGAGAGTGTTTGCCCAACAGACATCATGCAGTTTTCGGGGCCAACTTATATGAGTGCCCCTTATCAGTACGGGCTGCATAGTTAAAAACTATATACTGTATTTGAATAAAAAAAACAATCTTCTGATCCATCTTCGTCCAGTGATTTTTATAATCACAGTTTATAACGTATCAGTCGTCTAAGTATATTAAGCATTTATGCACCGAATTGTGACATTTTGAAATTATAAAATACCAATTTTGCACAATACTGTAGAGAACATTATTTGATATTACGACAATATCATCAATGTACATTGTTTCCATACCAAAAATACACATATTTCTGTTTGTTTTGTTTAATCCGGGTTTTGTATATTCCAAGATTATTTTACAATGTAACTTTAACATCATTGTGGATGTATGTTATTATTTGTTATTGTTTAGCTATTAAGTGCTTTGTTTATTTCCACATATGTTCAATTTATAATGACATTAAAACAATTAGTGAAACTTATTTCGCAAATTTTGTTGAATTAATGGCAGGTTGTTTTATTTATGATATATAAAAAGTATATTACTAAACTAACACTGATGTACATTTTTTGTTTCATTAAAATGAAATCTTCATGGCAGCCATGTAAATATAATACTTCTAAACTTCAGTGTATATTATGATAATTGGCTATATAATTGTCATTGTTCCTCCTTGTATACATCGCTGTATATTTCTATATTTGTGTGTTGATTCCACTGTTACAATTATGTATTTAATTATTATAATAATAATTCACAACTATTCCAATATTAAAATCGGTGTTCCGGTTAATTGATAGATTTCTAGAATACCCAAGTAATTAAATATATGCAACGTTTAATAAATAAAAAACTAGTTGATATCTTCAATGATATAATATATATATACATACGGAGATACTCATTTTCACGATAAGAAACAATTATATTATAAAATATATATTTAGTTCATATTTCACATTCTGACTTTTCATTTACTAAAATATTTGACAATTCAGTTTTTTAAATACATTTTTACTGTACGCCAAGAATGTTTTATTATTAAATGATGTCACTTTGTTAAAAATTAACTGTATTTTATAAGACCTTATATTATATTACTAGTAAAATAGTGATTGATTAATAAAGTAGTATAAATATAGAATTTAAAATATTTATTGTGGATATATTATGCTACTATAGTATATAGGCTTACACTATAATTTAAAAAATATTTTTTCTAATGTAATATATTCGAGACAATAATAATTATAATTTTCTTCAAAAACAGACCTAAATTAAATATGTGAGAAAATTAAAATTTTTAATTATATAAATGTTCATTGTTTATAACATACGTTCAGGATGCATTTAGTATTCGAGCATTCCATTTTTGAGCAAATTTTAAACATTTAAAAAGTATTCTTTGTTATTTATATATATATTACAGTTTTCAATATAACAAATATTTTAAAACTAAATTTAAATCTTAATATATAGGTTAAATGATATTATTATAACATATTTTAATAGATTAATATTATTAATACATGGATTAAATGATATGATAATAACATTATTTAATAGATTATATTCACTTATATCGATTATTTTATCTCTGCTTCAAAGTAGCGCATTACGTTAAAAATATTTAAAAAGTATTAAAAGACATTTAGTATTTTTTACCTTTTTCATTTGTACTTTTGATCAAAACTATTTTCCATGTACATTTCGCAGCTAGCGCGCAACATATTTACAATAATATATGTTTTATCAAATGTTTTTTGGTACCTATAACTTTTCATTTATCATGATGTATTGATTACTTGTTTTTAAATTAACGCTTTAAATAAATGGAATATTTAAGAATTTAAGAACACTTTTTAAAAATGTATTTAAGGAAATTGTCCAAAATGCATTTGGCTTATACCATATATATACTTATTTTAAGTTTTCTTTTTGTTATGCTTTTGAAAATTGACCATGAAGAAATAACCAAATTTATATATTAATTCGTGAACATAAATTAAAGCAATAGTTGTAAAATGTTTTTGCACATACAATGATTTTCGGTTTAGGCGACTAACAGGCGTTATGCCTCTCCCTAAGCAAAATGCTTGTTATAAGCTATATAACATATATTACAAAATATACTAAGACGAAAGCAACAATTATATCACTAAACAGTGTTTATAAAAATTTGGAAATATTTAAAATGTTAAAATTATGAAAACAAAATTAATTATATAACAAAATTTTTTAAAGAAATTCCAAAATATATTTTGAAATTGGATTATTAAATTATTTGTCATTATTCATTATATTTGATTCTGTACTACTTATCCAAGTTCGAGTAATAATATTTGCTATTATAGATTTAATAGATTTCACAGTGAATTATTCTTTAGATGTCCATTTTAAGGATTAAGTATTATATTTTAAAAATTATTATATATTATTTGTATTTAATTGTTTAATTTTTTTGCTAACATTATTGAAAACTAAACTTTACAAAAAAATCCGCAATTTGTTTCAAATGTTAATTTAATTTTGGTTATTCGATTAGGCTATATATCATGTAATTTCTGATGTTTATCTCTTCATAGATGTACATTATGTATTAACTAGAATATATATATGTATATATTTATATCATAAACTATTGGTATATTAACTAAAACAGATAATTCGTTCAATTAACGAAAACAAAATTTATTAAAAATTTCTATCCAAGCCTTTTAGGGCCTGGCCTATTGAGTTCAATGATATTGAAAGCTTCAAGTTTATATTAATTTTATTATCAACACAAAGTTTCAACGATAAAAGTTAAATCGTAAAGCAACTTGTACTGATGATATGTGTCAAATAAATATATTCTCGCCATACTAAAACCAAATAAAAAATAAAAATTGGGGTGTAACCATTGAACCCAACAATATTTTTTATAATAATTTTAATAGAATTATTAATAGAAGTCCCTCGTTTTATATACGAGTGAATTCGTTTGTGTGGTGATTTTGCTATACATAAATTGATCAAATGAAATACAATTGGAAGAGCTTTTGTTGGGTTTTATCTGCCTCAATAAACTTAATACCCAATAATAGCTTAGTTTTCTAATTGTATTTTATGACTGAATTATATTCGTAAAATGGGTATACCTAATCTGGATCATACCAATTTTCATATTTTATATTTTTATCTGATCAACACTTCAGAAGTTTAATAATTTCCCACACAATAAACATATAAATGCTTCCGCAAGGAGGAAAACGTGACACAATAAATCTCGCAATATTTACACTGACCTCTCAGGGGGGCTGGTCATTTCAGATATGCATATTTGCATTTGATTACAAATTCTTTCCTACCTCTCTTTTCCCTTTAAATTAAATTATATAAGGAATAAATCCAATCAGTACATAATATATAGGCTTATGTAGCACAGGCAGCTGGCCAACACCATATAGACTCAGTGCGGTGATTGTCTGACAATCTCACCTTTGCATTTTAATAATGAATATTTCATGCTGTATCAACTGACGGATCCATGAATAAGCACGAAGAGTGGACACCGGCTCTGGCTTGTCTTCAGCCAGCCTCCTTTTTGCGATGGATGACCACTCATACAATACGAACTATGCCATTGGTAAGCAGCGCCTTTTACTATTTGCAACAATTCATTGGCAAACAATTTGCTTACCATAAATATTATATACTTCAGCATTTAGTATAGATATTTTTTACGCATGTGAAACTGTTACTTGCTTTTTGTCAATTTGTCTTTTGAAGTCTGATTGTTTGTTTAGTGATTGTCCGGTGTTTTATGAGAGCAAATACAGGATTGAGTAAACTGTTGTCTCATAAAGAATTGATGAACGGAAAACAGTGTGTTTCTGAAACTGCTTAATAAACAGGTTTATTAAATATTTCCAATAACAATATAGGACTACTGTTCTTTAAGATTTTTACATATTAAAGTAAAAAGTTTTGATTTTTCTTATCAATTATTCGAGGATAAGTATAGTTAGTCCATTTAAATAATAGTCTATATGTAATACATATAATATACCATATAGGAAAACAACATTAACGGTTTATTTGTCAATATTACATTTTTTTAAATTATTTATTTAAATATATCACAAAATTCCGTGTAATTAACATGCTATAAACTGTTCATATATATGTTTAAAAATATATTGAAAATAATATAATACAAATGGATCAATCATTGCACATTTGTATAACTTGATTCACTTGATAACATATGAAATAATTAATATAATTTATATATAGCCATTGAAATATCAAAAAATCATTCCGAGCTTGACATTTATTTTTAAGGCTAAACAATTTTTTCGACAGTTTTAATTGACACAAATATTGGATAATTACTCACAATATCTATATTTATCTATATTATATACTTATTGTACTTAACACGGATGTGTTCAAGGGGACAACGATGTCCGTTTGTATTTTTAAAAAAGTTGTCTATAAAGAAATTGCTTAGTGGTATGTTCTTGAAATTGCATAACTTTACTCCTATATACACTTATCAGCATTTAACATGAAACATACTATAAGTATTAATTTAAAAAAAAACAATTAAAAAATTATATCAAAATAACCTATTGAGTTTTATAGGTGACAAAAGTGTCCTGTGCTCCCATAAACAGATTTATGGAACTGAATTCAATTAAGGGCCTTTATTGGATTGCTACTACATCATAGTCTATACAGAGCAACGGTTTTATGCACTGATGAACTATAATGGTATCCTTTCAATTAACGTTCAATTTTTTCTAAAACAGTGAGTCTTAACCGATTCAAGCTGATTCATACTATAATCGTATTCGGAGATTTGACAACGTACGGAGACTCATGAGCACGAATATAAGAGACAAACTTGTAGCTGTTCGATTGTTGCTGCATGTATGACAAATTAGTCGATCATATCCAACATCGATATATCGATAAACTTAACTTTATCCCTATCATGATGACCGATGTTGTTATCGGACGACAATATATGCCGTCTGAGGCGGTATTATAAGGTCCCAAGTTTTGGTTTGCATACGTCACTAGACTATAAGAATTATAGCTACAATATTATAGGCTACATTTTATTGTGTCGGAGATGATCCACGTAAAACTTATATAAACTTCTGTAACATCTTGGTTTTGAGTATCCTGTACACCTTTGTGATCAGTTTTGATTCGCAATGGAACAGCAGTAAATTATAACTTTGTTCCCCCATCGTTTGGTACTGTCTGGGAACTAATTATAGAACATTGCCAGCCAGTCACCCTCCATAAACGCACTCTCGTTTGCGTCAGGTGCGACGCCGGCAACCGCAAAAACTCCAATATTTGCAATGGGTACAACTTCTATATCTATAAAGAACCTTTTCTTCGAATTTTCTACATGTGTTCTGACTATTAAAATATATAAATTTGTATTTTAAATTGACAAATAACTATCATATACGCCTTTTATTGTCTAATTATTACTATACATAATTATGTAATTATTGCTATATAGTTTGTTTCTCATGTTAAGGTAGCTAGGTACTCATTTGTAACAGAAATATAATAACAAACTTGGAATAAATTTTACGTCGTTTGATTAATCTAGTTAGGATAAAATATCAACTTGTTACTAATTAATCAATCAAAATAATTTGTGAGACACCCTAATTAATTTTTTTTAAAGGATCGGTCAAAAGTGTTCTCTTTAAATCGAAACGTTATTTTATTTCCGGAACATATGCGGGCTAAGCATATATTTAGAAACTCAATCATTTCTAACATTAGGTATAAAGAAATAATTTCCTTGCATTATTATTTTCTACAGAAAAATTAACTTTTTCAGATATTATATATTACAAGATGTATGGTATGTAATACATATCCAAAAATTATCATTAACATATTATGGAAATGAACATTAAGGATTAGGGATTAGGTTATGTAAGCAGAGATAAATTATCAGGTGGCTCATGCCCCCTCTCTTTTTAATAAACATTAAAAATTTTGGAATTGCATTTCAAAAAAGCATTTAGTATTGTTAACCTAATCTTTTTAAAAATACATTGATCCGCCACTGTATAAGTATATTTACTAAAAGTTTTAGATTAATATTATTTTCATCTACAAAAATTGGGGTATAATTTGTATACCTCTACCACCTTTCACATTCACTTTTTAATTTGTTGGTCAAGGTATCAGTCAAGGTAGCATTTCTTTTAAATTTGTGAGTTATGTATGATCTCACACAAAAAAATGAGAGAAGGAAGCTTTTCTAGATTTAGAAATGAGAGTGTATACTTTTTATAGAAATGGTAAATATACACGAATAATCTTATTAAAAATATTTAATGGATTCCTTATTTGTCCCATTTCTTACATATTCAGAGCGGCGAAAAGGTAAGGCTGGTAGGACCATGGGCTCTACCCACAACATATTAGAAGGGCCAATTGATATGACTTTACCCTTTCCAATAATTGACCAGTGAATTTTTTTATCCTTTATAATCATTTCCCTAATATTCTCTAGCACTAGATAAAAACTTACAATTTAGTATAATAAAGAATATACAGAATGTTTATAAATGCTTTTAAATA
The DNA here is from genome assembly GCA_034780555.1 of Coelogynopora nodosa. Lineage (NCBI taxonomy): Eukaryota > Metazoa > Platyhelminthes > Proseriata > Coelogynoporidae > Coelogynopora > Coelogynopora nodosa. The sequence continues at coordinate 4,445 of JAUZND010021339.1, read as the reverse complement.
CATTCTTTGTCATAAAAACGCTAATCGCCTAGCCATAAACACCCAGGAGATTGGGCTCCCAATATGGAATATCTTCCGCCGCCCCTGATATTTAAGTAAGTTTTGTTTTAAGCGATAATTACGCGGATGAAATTATTCCAAAATGTACAAGAAACTACTCACGTCCAAAATATTATGTAACACCCTCTTATCGTATAATACATAATATATCAACCTGTGAATTGGGCAGATGAAAAGCTAGAATGGATTTCTCAAGAAAAACAGACACAGAGAGTGTGGTGTGTCACCGTCGGGCCCCACAATTTCTGTGAACTTGGGCAAAAAATTAGTTCAACATTTTATTATTTATAATTATATACGAAAGTGATATTTATAATGAAGGAATATTACTTTAAATATTTATATATTTATGTATTATACTACTGAAATACTAATTTAGTAATATAAAATTTACTAGTTATTTATTAAATTAAATGCTTTCAATTTTTAAATAAAAATTTCCAGTCAGACAAATACATTTTTAATCAATTTTAAATAACTTACAAATATAAATACACCCAACAAATCATAATAATTTTATATGGAACAAAATTTTAATAGAAAATTGGTGATAAAATTAGTTATATTTATATTTTATAAGCCTTTAAAATACAAAAGTATTTAAATAAATAATAATTTGAATAATACTGAAATATAATGTATTAATTATTGATATCTCTTTTGAAAAGTCATACATTATAAACATAATAATTGTGTTAAACTATATTAATATACATATATGCGCGTTTCTTTAGTCGTAGAAATTTGTTCTCAAATTTATGGCGGTAGAAAAAAAATTCTAAGGACGGAAACGAAATAATTATTTTCAGTTATTGATAGTGCTGCAGCTAAATGATAAATAAATATTTTAAAAAATTAGTTCAAATAAATGCAATGCATTATATTATTATGATACATGTATAAAAACTGCTGTAATTTATTTTAAACGTTTTTAGATATATTGTTTTGCCAAATAAGAATATAAATCTAAAACTATAATTTATATACTACATGGAAAGCAGGTTCCGATGCATTTTTAAAGTTTTTTTTGTAACTTGATAATGAAAAACTTCTTCTTTTTTTAAAATTAATTAATAAAAAATTTAAATAATAAATAATTAATAAATGATATGTAAGTAACTTTTTCATTAATTACAACTATGTCGCTGAAATGATTATATGGAGTCGATATTCCACAAATAGGTACTATTCGACCTATATACCTATGTACTTTAAATATATTTTTTTCTGAGATGGGTCCATTATAACCTTTAATTTTTTAATAAAATATCAGAATTGTGGGAAATTTCTGACACTTTAGAGCGAGTGACAAAAACCCTGAGTGAGGCTCACTATTAAGAAAAGGTTGACTGTGAAATTTACACACTACTAAAAATTAACAAATTAACTGTTCTATTTCGTACCTCTAAAAGATAACATATTTCTTTGAAATTCTCAATAAATGTGTAACTCGTAGCTTATAGCTATCTAAATGCATACTATAATCTATTACAGATTTTATCAGATATAAGCTATAACTATATTTTCATATACTGTAGAAAACAATTTGTTAATTTTTTCAACGAAGATTGAGTATTGTACATTAAAATTTTAATGGGAAGGTTCCTGTCGATCGCTTAAATTTGCTAGCAAAATGATCCTTGAAATATTCTAAACGGGGGAATCATTTAATAACCCATACAACTATGTATTACCGTATGGCGTCGCCAGGGCGGCGGGTGTTTCGAACCCCCCCCCCTCTTTTGAAATAATGAGGCCCTTTTTCTATAATAATTATTTATTTTGTCTATGGTGTAAAGTCTATAAGCATGTAATAACATCTGTATTATAGGTGTCGAGTGTAAATAAGTGCTCTATTCAGAAAATATTGCCCCTCTGTTAATAATGTTAATTATAAAAAGTATGCCCTTTTCAGAAAATATTGCCTAAAATTATTATATAATCTCATTGGTTGAGTTTTCAATATACATATTTGCTGAGTATTATACCTATATGTTTATATACAATAAAAAGAATTACAATTGTAATTTATAAAATTTGCTTATTTGAGTGAATTTGTTGGATACATTACACAATTTAATTTTTGGTTTATTGGTCTAATCTCTATACTGGGGCACATTACAGTTTGTACAGATAAAATGAATAGGTACATATAAATTCTGCATTGGAACATGTTACTTTTACTAATTGTTTTTAAAAGGCACAACACGTTTTGATGTTGCGCGACTTTACAGGATTCTCGCTCACTGTTTTAAAGAGAGAAACATGTTCGTGTCGATCGAATATTGACAGATATGATAGGCTATATATCGAGGAGTCCGCGACCTAAAGTACATATAACTCATACTAATTATATAGTTATAATTATTATTAACTGTCACATTATTATTGTTATCACAGCAGCTAGGTTAACTATAATGTGTCATAAGTGTACAGAAGTGGCTAAGTTGGTGGATTCATGAGAGAATGCGCATACGCATATACCGGGCCTTTACGTACGCGGTTATTTTTCTAAAAATATTGCGTTTTCCATAATAATAAGTCCCTAATTATATATAGATTTGGAAAGGCTTTGTATATTTTGGATGATATTGGCCGCTACCACCGACCCCTCAAGATTATTGTACTCCAGGAAATGCTCATATTATAGCAATTATAGTGAAATTATAATATTCCGCGCCTATACTATAATATATAACTCGTCTCATTAATACAAATCAGATATCTATCACAGAACATAGAATAAATGATATTTATTTAAATAATAATTATATAGGATACTTCCCCCTTCAAGCATTTTACGTAACAATTAAAATTATATAGGTTATTGAATCATAAACATTATATATATACAATTTATCAATTATTTTTATCCGTCTATAATGTATAATTATAAATTTGTGCTAAATTAAATAAGTAGTATATAACGATATAGAAATATTTGTAGTTTTATTTTTCATTATTGTACAAAATTCATGAAATTATACCATATCTAAATATGGTATACAAATTATTTAAACTATGTACCCCTCCAATATTACTTTAGTTCTAATACATAATATAAAATATTACTGAATCTTTTATATATTTATAATATTACTCTATTTATTACTCTCATGAATATAATTTAAAAAAATACATTATATAATTAAAAGTGATATTAGGTAATTTTTTTAATAAATAAATAAATATATTTTAATGTAAATTAATTCTACCGGGATGTTTAAAATGTTTTTTAGGAAAACAATCATTGATTACTGATATTGTAATTGTACAACTGTTATTATGATATCCAATTTACACTAATATACTTAGCACATTGGTGTCTGAATTCTTCATCAATATGCCTCGTAATATTTTTTTCATTTTTATTTTTAAAATTGTTTAATATGATTATTATGTAATTTAATTATTATAATTACATGCATTACCATTATTCATTATTAAAGCATGCATGTAGAAATATATCTATACTGAATTATTATATTTGAATGTAACATATTCATATGTTTATTTATACATCTTTTGGCATTAGTCTATGTGCCTAAAGATATCCTGATACTCTATGGAGATAAATCCATGGCATGCCATCTGTTCTATAGTTCCAGAACCAGAATGGTGGCAACTATTAAATGGCCTGGCTTGGCCCAAATATGGCCTGGGGCTGGCCTGGGCTTGTGGGTAATAAAATACCTTAACACCAGAAGCAGACTACTTGCTGCTTCTTTTGCTAATTGTTGTTTTTAATTTTTTTGTATTTATTCTTTAATTAACTATATTTTATTGATTTTATAATTCACTGTTTTTGATGATTATATTTAAAAAAAAAAATTTTATGTTCTGCATTATCTTGTAATAACATTTAATTTTATATTGTAAATCAATTTTTTAGTTTGAACAGATATATAAATATAAAAAAATTGCTATCACTAAAATTTCTTCTTTTTGACTTTATTAATAATTTTTAAAGAAGAAAGACCCTTTCATTTATTGTTCCAATTTAATTTCAATACTTTTTGTCATTTCAAACAAACAAAATATACAAATCAATATCAAACTTATTATGTTTATTGTTTTCAATGTTTTTTAATATCAGTTTAAATAATATTATTATAAATAAATAATATAATTGTGATTTTTGTGAACAACTTCAGTTCAGCTTCAGTTAAGGGTAGACAGGGTGTCCAGGGTTACGTGGAAATCACATATATACGTGAATATATGTGAATTTGTCTTTATATATGTGAATAAACGTGAATTTCTCTTTATATACATGAATTTTGAACATAATAAACCAAGAAAAATATAGTATCCTTAAAATCTGCAATGCCTATATCTCATTTATAAAGGTTGTGTTATTTTTTCATAAATGATCATGACATTTA
>JAUZND010021328.1:0-25427 GCA_034780555.1 Coelogynopora nodosa | reverse complement strand
ACAAAATGTTAACTAGTTTTTAAATGGGAGCTGTTTGAAAAACCCTTAGTTTGTTGAAGTCCTATAATACCTACCTGCTGTAGGTTGACGCTGTGTTCTATTTTTAGAACATTGAGCTAACAATCCCACTGCTGTAGGATTAGATGACTCAATACAAAACGGGAGTCAACAAACCTATTTCGTATCAATCAATCAATACAGTCAATTGGAATTGCTCAATACACAGTGGATGCGCCACAACTTCCGACTAATCGATAGATGATACTTGACCGACTTTGTAGTCAATGGAAAAGTGTAAAAAAATCTAAATCTATGAAGTGAACCATCAAGTTTGCAGCAGATACAAATAATCATAATATATATATATATATAGAGTTAGTAGGACACTGGGCAGCTAGCCGCCGGATTAGCACGTCTACCGGGATCAAGACGTCTATACTGGTAATCTCGCAGTGTTCCTCCACACGACACAGTGTGTCCGTCTATGACCGATAATCATAATGTGTGACAGCCTCCGTCATCCATTAAAAACAACACACACACACGAGCCTGCGGCCTCCCCACAGCACAGCACATCACCCAACACATCTTCTGTTTACATTGTGTTGGTCGGGGTCTGGCTGTGTGAACAGTGTACAACTCCACAGGGGAGGGGACAAATTTCCTATTGCGGTTTCTATAGTCGGTAGCATCTGCTGTTCCCCACCCCTCCTCCCTTAATGAGAAGCAAAGAAGACATCGTCGTGTGAAGGAGGTTGCAAGACTATCTCGGCCAGGCCTTGATGTGTCATTTGTCAGAACTGCGTCCTACTGAGGTTATCAAATCAGCAACAGGCTCGTGTGTTTATCAAAATGTCACAAAATAAAAACTTTTTCTCACAAATATTTCCGGATCTGTGAAATACACGTTTGTGCAAGGTATAAACATGGTAATATAGTTATTTTTAAAGTTTTTTATTTCAAATTGTACAATAACTAATTGAACCATATGCTCGTATATTTATCAAAATGACAGTTTTTATTCAACTTTTTTTTATACCTAATTGACAAAATTATTCAGAGGGTTTTTTTAAGTATAATTTATTTCAAATTGTAAAATGAACAGTTGTAGCATATATGCTAAAATAATGACGACGAGAAAGATGTCTGCTGCTTTTTAATAAGGGTAAAGTACACCCGCCGATGTTACCAAATTATCTCACTGTTAAATTAACCTCACAAATTCACAATAACTAATTAATGTAATTCCCGAATTCGAAAAATCTCGTCAAACTTTCATGACTGTAGTTTAGCTAACAACGGTGCGACAGACTGATCCAGGGTGACCGCACGCCACTAAATACAATCATTAGATTCCAAAGACTGCTATTAAACACTTTGCTATAGTACCATCGTTGTAATGACAATTAATTAAATTGTATACAGAACAACAACAATGTCATTAACCCACCTCGCGCGCTAACACTGCCGTACATCCTGCGCTGATACGCATCGGTCCGGTCCCAGTAGAAGGTGTGACTCAGGCGGGCCTCCGCCTCCAGTCGGAAGGTGTGATGCTGCCCCGCCACATCCACCACCAGGTGCACCTCTCTCAGGCCCCGAGGCAGGGACTGGTTACCCCCCTCGCCTATCAAGGTGACGTGGAGGGGGGCACGGTAGCCGGGTACACGGCTGGAGCGGTAGACGAGGCGGAGGCTCGTGTCCTGGAGGGGTAGTTCGGGTAACAGCGAAGGTTTGAGAGGTGGAGAGAGTACCGTAAGTTATAAACTAAAAATGATGACCATTTTTACAAACCAGCCTTAACGAATGGTGCTGTTTTGATGAGTTATACCAGCTGTCCAGCTGCTTTGGGACGTAGAATCGGCGAAAGCGGAGTTTAACGTCCTACTTTGTTTTAAATAGTAAAACTAAAGAAGTCCAAGAAAAATAATTTATTTATTATTATTAATACAGAATACGATTAGGAAGAGATACAAATATGTAACACATAATTTTTATAATGTTCATTAATTATTGTTACCAATATCTTCTGAAATGTCTCACCACCACTCGTATGGTACTGTATGTGTTGTTTGCGCACGCGGTCTGCCAGCCATGTTATTAATTCAACATTTACGCAAGTTTTATTTAAACACATTTTCCAATTTAGGATTCTCAAATACTAATTAATGTTTGATATGTGTGTATCTCTTCCTGGGTGTATTCTGAATTACTTTTAATTAATAAAACATTTTTTATATACTTCTTTATAAATTTGTGAACTTTTTAATTTAGGACGCTAAACTCCGGTTCCGCCATAAAAGCAACCGGTCTATAAAAAACAACTTAGGGTGGTTGGCTTGTTATAATTAAGGCACCATAATATGTAAAAAAAAATCTTAGGCATATACTTGGAACCTGCCCGGACAAAATACGTCGAAACAGTGTCCAAAAATGAACAGTGCCTTCATAAAAGCATAAACACAGCTTATTGTTGACTACGAAAAAATTCGGAATTATTTATGTTAAATTATATTTTGTAGCAAACACACTAAACTCAAGATAAATAAAGTCAGCAAGTTATAATAGTATAATTCTGTAGAGCAGTTTGAATAAAACTGCATGTTGTAATACTCTATTATTTCAATGCATCACGCATGTGGATGAAATGCAGACGAAAATTAATTAATTAAATACATTGACAAAATTGACGTTATTGACGTAAATGACGTTTTGACGTATTGTTAAACGAATTGTTAACGAAGTTATTTAATGACGTAAAATTGTATTATAACACCATTTTCGTTTGATAAGTAGTATAAATATCATTACTTTTTATCTGTTAACTTGTTTAAACATACCTTGAAAATTAAACGATTTCTATTCTCTTCTGAGTTTTTACACTTTCAAAGTCAAGAAAAATATTGTTGCGGTATTATCACATTTCTTATATACCAGTTGATTATTCAGCATTCTTGTCAAAAAAAAGGGGTTGTAAAATGTATAATGACAGCAAGCATTCTAATTTCTCATATTAATATCAACATACTAAGAAAAAACAATTAAAGGTGGACTTATTTTTTAATTTGACAAAAAGCGAGTTATACTTATAAATACGGATGACTAAGACAAAATGTCAGACTTTTTGCATCGCTTATTTAATCTCGATTACGTAACAGCAATATAATCTGATAGACAGACACATAAAATGCGTAACAGCTTGCCCATTCGAGATAATCTATTATATATATACTAACACAAAACTATATAACAAAATGAGGCGGACAGACAACAAGCACACTATATAACGATATCTGGGATGTCCCAGCTTGTTTTTAATACCACGGTGAAACTAATTGGACCAGAACTGAAGCAGGGACTCCCAAGTGTGATTTCCTCTTATCCCTGAGATATCCCGGTTGGTAGGTAGCCTAGCGGTACTCGGGCTCACTCTGTCTTAGCCTGGCTATACACACTGCTGATAAGCTGGGCAAAATGAGGAGGGGAGGAGCTCCGGCAGAAGTGGATATAGAGAGCCAGAATGAGTTCTGTTAATTCATCTGTAAATCAGGGGCATATCTATCAATGTGTATGCATTCTGTACACCTATCACTCTTATATATTATGATGTATAAATTATATCTGTCTTTTTTCTTCATTTGATAGAATTTAAGTTGTAATTAGATTCTTCGGTTTGTCTGTCTGTTTATCGTCAGCATAAAGGAGTGTTCAGGTTTTTTGTATTGATAATACGAGTATATTATGATCAGGTGTGAAGTGCAGGTATTTGACAATTAGCAGGCTTCCTTGCGGAAAAATATTTGTCATTAACGATATCTTGAAAGTACGTAGAATAGTAATCGATTTCTGCATAATAAAACGTTATAAATGGATTTCTATTTTAAAAATGTAAAATTCGAAATAACAGTATAGACAGTAGGAAATAGGCGACCAAGCGAAAGCAAAACTTTTTAAACGTTTAATAATAATGTATTAAATAACATTTAAAAAATGTGACTAACACACTAATAGCCTATACTACAAATTAAATTGTATAAAAAACACAACTTTCATAAACATAATATTTTGCTTTTTTATTAAATGTCAGACAATAATATGTTATAAATTTATTATGTCGGACATATATTTATGTTGCTTAAATCTTGTTAGGAAACAGGGCTTCTTCATTCTTCTATAATTCAAAATGAATGCGTATACAGTTGTTGTACACTGTTTACTGCGGTAATAATCATGCTCATGTTTGTGTGTGATGAGGAGAAAAAGGGTGTCGCCTCAGTGACGCCCTATTTGCCTGAATAGGCCTACATATTATAATTAGTATGACAAGTGAAGTATGCAGCATACTGCACACACATAAACAAGCTAATAAACGATCCATTAATTTGGCGGAATAACTTACGATTACTTTTTCACAAAAACACGATAATACGTTATATACACTGGCCGTTGTGTACATATAATATTATGACTGATACACACTGATTCATCCAGACTTTCTGCCAGAAGTTGAACAACATAATCTATTAATCATACATCTATCCCGTGTCTCCTGTTTGAGTTAGGCAAGACTTTCCGTCAAAATAATTCCAACAAGAAGGGATTATTTAACGTGTCACAAGACTTTTGTAAAATAACTAAACGGTTTAGGCCTTTCGTGAAATAATCAGATAAAAATAAGAAACAAATTTAAATCTTACTGGAACCTAAAAATGCTTAATACACATTTAAAGCATATGAGAATTTTGGAGTATTTGGTTTTTCTTCTTCCAGTGTGATAATAAATGAGCCACCCACCTTGAGCGCAATACTGTGCACCAGCACCCCACTCTCCAGGCAGACAATGCTGCCATCCCCCCTCTCCCCCTCCCCCTCCCCGTCCAGACACGCGGGCATCTCCTCAGCCGTCCAGTCCACGCGCACCACCGGCCTCAACCGGGAGGGATCGTGCAACCGCGGGTCACACAGCGGGCTGGTCAACGGGCCGACGGCAGCCTCCCCAGGAACTCGGGAGGAGCTCGCCCCTACGCCGAGGTTTAGGGGGAGTCGGGCCTCCGTGTACTTCGCGTCGATCATGTAGTAGTCGCCGATGTGGACGAAGTCGTTGGCGGGGACGTAGATGTTGAGAGTGCCGCTGAACCGGTTGCTAGGGTGACGGGTGAACTCGAGGCTGACGAGGTAGCCGCCCTTAACGAGCAGGTCAAATCTGAAGGAGGGTATAGTGAGACTTTTGTATGTTTCGTTTACATTTGTGTGACGTGTTAGGCACTACTTTTAGTAGATTGAAGTAGAAGTAGGTCGAGTAGAAGGTTTGTGTTGATTTAGAATCACTCCTTCCATACTAATAATGCACTGAAAAAGTGGCCACTTCCAAGACCTAAATTATGTTCTTGACTTGTTCCCGAAATGTTAACCCTTTAAATACATTAACGTTCATTTTAGACTTTGCTGATACTTTCCTATAGATATTTTCACTTTTTCAATTAAAGATTACACATACAGAGAAGTACGAAAAACAGCCACAATAAGGATAAATTAAAATATAGTTAAACATGTTACTAAATAAAATGTTATAGTTATACTGCTGTAATATAATGTTTAGATGTATTACTTTTGGCAAATTTCCCATAAAAGCGGCGAAATCGTATTTATTTAAATAATATATCATAAGTGACATTTAGCAACAGTAAATTTGTTTAGTATATAAAGCTAAAATAAATATTTACATCATAAAAAACCACCCGTTTTCCGGTAATATAAATATGATTAACCATTTCGTGTATAATTAACTGTTTCCATATGACGAAACAAGTCATTTCCATGTGTAAAGACACAGTTGAGATTATTAAGAATGATATGAAACATATTACAATCAAAGAAGAAGCCGAAAACAAGTTCGTGATTAAATCAAGAGAACTTTAGTCTAATTGAACTAATCGTAACTTTTTCATATTATAACAAAAAAGGAAACAGAAAAATACGACGATTATACCTTGTTATATTAATAATAACATACCAAAACTAACATTACGCGCAGCAGTCTTTAAGAGAAAGAGTTTTGAAATGTTCACATCTAAACATGTGTAACTTTATAGATTGCAGCAGCTAGGTTCAAAGCAAGATAAAATAATACTTTTTTAGCTTTATAGAAAGTGACACAATATATTATATGAACAAATAGAGCAGAACAGATAATTTGAATAAATATAAAAGAAATCATTTACATAATATATTTATTGTAGATATACTGTAGACAGTTCTTACATGCGCATACGATAAATGTTTAAACGAATATAAACTGCCTGACTATCTGACTAAATCATGTACATCTTTCATATATAAAAAATCAAAACATTCAAACGATTTAACCAACAAAGAATTGATTATAATGGGGGCTTTGATGATCTCCCCCGGGTATAATATATTATGTATCAAAACCGTTCATTTTATTCTTGTTTTATTCATTACAATTTTTTTTTAATTTTCAATTAACAAAAATTGACTCTATATCCATTTGATTAATTATAGCATGGCAGAATAAAATTATAAATAAAGATTAACATTTTCTAAGGAACAACTACATTATAATTATGTACGCAATTCAACAAAGGCCTGTTAATAATAATAATATAGACCTATATAAAAAAGAAATGGATTTAAAAATAGTATACTTGAGTAAATATAAAAATATATGAATAAGTAATTTCTAAAACCATGTAACAACTTATAAATAACGCTAACCTATATTTGTTCAGAAAAAAGAACAAATTTAAATACTGACATGTTAAGAAAAACAAATTAACGCGTTTGAAGCCAGAAAAGCGAAGAAAGATTAAGTAATGCATCAGTTAGCTGAATTACATTAAAATGTTGTTATACCCAATATTACAGATATACCTTTATTGTATTAATATACACTCACAATAATAATAATAATATATTGCTTAAATGTATATCATGTAAGCTATGTATTAAACATTATATTATGCTGTGGTATATACAGTTAATGATACAATTTTTTTAAATTTCACTGACGTATTAATATAGGAAAATTTAATATGATATTTTGAGTGGTAATAATATGCAAGTAATCGTTTTATATTAATTATAAATAATTACTCTAATGAATAATTTGGTTATGCATTTCAATTAAAACAATTGAAACTTTTTTCTGCAGAAAATTTTCCTAACAGCTTATTATTACCGTTGTACAAAATCAATTTGTTGTAAAAAATCTAAAATTCTAATTAAGTATAAGCTTATACCTGAACTATATAAGGATAACAGTATATACCTCATAATGCTAATAACTAAAGTACCAATCAATAAAATCCGCGCCAATCTGTCAATATATGTTCTCAAATTGAGCAGGTATATGCGCATGCAGGTATAGAGGAACATAATGATGACGTGATTATTATTTATCCTATAAGTGAAGATCAACGCAGCCCGACGACGCACCGCGATGGTGTCAGATAAGAACATCCCCAATCAGGCATCAAAGCAGCCTCAGAACTCTCAAAGGACGCAGGAAGTGAATTGAAGAATTATATCGCACAGTGTCGGGAGAGAATTACCTCGGCAGTGTGTTACCGGGATTCCCCATTCAATAGCGCGCTTCCTTTGCGTCGTTCGTCCATCAGTTCCCCCCCTCTTTTTCATTCAGGACAAAAAAGACCCCGTGGTGTAATCAAAGTATTGAAGTATTGTCGCGTTCGCCTATACTTCCAGCATAATATGCCATTACTACCGGGGTGGTCAAGTCATCATATTTTATTTATTATAACATAATTGCCGCTTTAGTTTTCTTTTTTAAATACAATACTCAAAAATGCAGAAAAACTATATTCAAAGTAGTGTCTGCTGTTATATATATATAGAGGAAAAACATTTGTGAAGAAAGAGCTATTTTAAACCACGCATAGAAAGCCCTGTAATGACTATATCTAAAAATATGTCCATAATTTCAACCTCATTAGTAAACAACAACTTGTTTTTGACTAAGTTGACAAACAAAAATCAAATTTGAAAGGCGATGTGTATATATGTACGAAAGAAGCCGCGGGTGAAAGAAAAGAAGCAGAAAACATAAAATATAGTATACAAGAATTAATCAATGATAGATTCAGAACACAATAAATTGTGTGCAAAAAGAAGAAAATTAAAACACTCAATGATAATATAATATTATGTATATAATGAATTAACGAAACTTTCTTTATAGAATAACACAGATCCATAATGTACCAATGTTACTTTTCGTTAAGAACTATTCCATGAAGGTTCACATAAATGAAGTAGATCTATATTAACATACCATAATTATTTATCTGAGCATTCTGTTATTCAGTTATAGTCAACGACATAAACAAATATGCAAAAACAAAGGCACTATCAAAATAATAACTAAATTGAAGTATTATCAACCAATAAATAAATGACAAAATAAAGAACAGACTCATTTATACTTTACTTCAAACATAACAGAATTATATTATTTTCGGCAAATATATTTTAGCAAACAGCGAGCGATTTCATAATAGAAAAACACTATATTATAATATACACTAACAACTATTAAAATAAACTATAAAAATAGTTAAAATCAAATGAGGAAAAAACTTCAATGTATCTGATGAGGAATGAAATTGTTATCTCTCTTTCTCAAATTAAAATTGAGTGTGCAAGAACATTAATGTAAAATTAATAATATGATTTCTGTATAATAAATACCTAATGTATAAAAAGGATAAAGTACAGTTCTATACAATATACATATACCACATATAACGTGAAATTTGAGACTTCCTGAAATCATATTTCTTCATAACAACGCTTTTTACAATGTCAGATTTTTACAGCAATAAAACCGAGGCTGTACTATTTTTTAATCTAGATCCACTCACATTTCATGAACATTACTAAATGATCATATTTTAAAATAAAATAATATTTGTTTGAGAATGAACAGTAACATATTATGTATAATACGTGCATAGATAATTGAGTTCACGGTTTTCTTGGTCTTGTTTGAAAAGATCAATTAAAAAAAACGTGACTTCAGAAACTTGTATTATCTATATTCATTAAGTAAATATTACCGTCATGAAGCGCACTGGAAAATATATGGGTGACGTGCTTGTGTAATTGTACATTTAAACACGAATATATATTTATATAACTGTATAATATAGGTTACAGTATATTATTATATAATATTATAAGTTTATACTTAGAAGTATATTGTAACAAATATACATCTATACGTATATAGTATAAAATTAGAACAATATTTGTTTAATTGAATATATCTTCAGCAGTATGGAGATGAAAAACTATTATAATACATTAATGTAAATATAAATTAATAAAAACAAGTTTATTTAAATATATTTATATGTCTGTATTCTCAATTTATAATAATATTAAATATAGACATCTTAATATCCACATATTTTATCACCAACAATACTATATAGTTTCGAAAAATATGTAATTAATCAAATTTAATTTTACAATTGTAATAAGTTAATTAAATTAAGTTGAAAAGCGACAGAAATAAACGTTCAGTTATTTAAAAAAAAACTGACCAATATTATACTCGATTCATTCGATGCACTATATGCATTGTATCCTTATGTTGTTTATATACTATTAGATAAAATAAAGATTAGCACATAATAAATTCATAAAAAACAAATAACAATTCAATATCTAGAAAAAAAATTATTATACCATACATCAGCAAGTTCAAGCATAATATATTTGAATGAAAATGATTATTTAACTATATTTAATATAACAAGAATGTAACAAAATGATAAAACATAATGATTATCACCATATCATATTAATAGCAAAGTGATGTCCAAGATACTAGTTAACTATACAGATGGATCAAGATAAAATTAATTACTCTCTTGTAAAAATAATAGGCCGACTCAAGTTGAACAATTTACCAAACTGGCTGTCCAGGGGCTCTCTCTCTCTCTCTTTCTATCAAAAGAAATCGTCAACTGAAGGCAAAAATGCAATGAACTCACTAAATAGTATATTATGCAACGTGAGTATAGCCTGGCCGCGCGGGTAGTTGCGGTAAACCGTACGCAGTGACTCACACAAATAAATAAAGACCTAGCGGACGGACGGAGGCACACTTCCTGGTTGTACTGAGGAAGAAAGACATCACAAAGGGGGCTCAGTGATGCAACACACCCAGAGACATACTATATAAAAGAGAAGTGAAATTGCTTCAACAGACAACTAACTTCTTATAAAATAACTACAACTGCGCGTAAGACAGCAGCAGGGAAGGACACCGAGTTTTCTTGGGGAGAAAGTTACTTGAGTTACTTATTATAGAAGGAGCAAGTTTTACTTTAAGGTATACGGCCAATTTGTGGGAGAGACAGACCGTTTAGGGAGAAGTCAGGGTTTACAACCTCCTAGTAAATTATCTAAGTTACATGAAATGGAACAAAAAATGTCTAATATTATATACTCGCAATTTCGTGAGTGAAAATTGAAAAATGCAAAAAGCATAATATATGACAGCAGAGTAAACTAAAGGAGCTATATAGGGAAAGAAATTACAAGAAAAACATGAATGACCATGTTATACTATTATTTAAAATTAAATACTGTATTTCAGATATTGAATCAAAAAGCCGACAATTGCAATATTATATAGAAAGTGGGCTGTGTTCCAAAGAAGATAATGTCTTTTGATGTTATTTAGATGAAGGAAATTTCAAGAGGCATCAATTACTACAAAATAGAATTTAATTGATTCGACCGCAGAATAATACCGTACATGTTTTAGCTATAAGGCAATGAAATGCAAGATTGAAGGTAAGGAACAAAATACGGTAACATTCCTCATTATTCTAAACGGGGAAATAACAACGAAATATATGTCAAGAAAGATAAATGGAACATTAAGCAATCATCATCAAATTAATTTTAAACCGCCTTTTCAAATGCATTTAACCTATATTATATATATATTCTGAGTAAGATTCGATGTCTGTTTAGTGAATTCCCTCAATATTAATATTTGTTTTTAAAAATTCAAACAAAACTTGTTCTTATACCCATTCTATGAATCCGGTATAGCTAACTAATCGAAAAAAGACGATCACGAAAAAGTGGCGGCTTAGTTATATAATATACTGCCTTATAAGCAGATGGTCGCGAGCAAACAGTAACCCTTTGATTGACAGGTGTATGGCTAGTTAACTTTGGTATATGTAATATACATACAGTCATAATATAGAACTAAATAATACAACGATGATGTAATGACCATAAGACTGACTGACGCTGCGCGCGCGCATACTGAGAGTTGAAGCGAGTCTATTTTTCATAATTTCGACTTTTCGTTCGCGGTCGTAAAAAGGGTTTCCACAACAATATTTTGAAAACAAGAGGTCAAAAGGTAGAGACACTAGATAAGACCGCATTTGAGAATCTTTTTATTCCTCCGAAAGCTAATTTAACTTTATTTAAAAATTAGCTTGAGAAAAAAAAGAATTGAACAAAATTACATTATGCAAACCTAATACACATATTACGTCATACTATATATATTTCATACTACATATATATATTTCACATTAATTGAACAATACATCATTTTCAATTGAACATTATCGAATTATCATTATCATCACAATCGATTAATATAATCAATTTATATTATCGATTTTAAAATATACGAATTGAAGGTGATGAAATGTGAGATTTAAAAAGTTATATTACACATTGAACCTCCTTTGAGTAAATATTGTGGGAGAGGATGATGTTAAGCAAAGTAAAGAAATGTTTAGAGTCACCAAAATTCTTGTGAAATATTTAGGAAATAAATGTAATACTAATTAATACTTTCATAAAAGCGCATAAATAGTTACAATTAATGCTTCATATAACTGAAATTTTTACATTTGGAAATACAATCTCACATGCAGCAGCTGCATTTAATCAAAACGACAAATTTTGTGTCACCTGCGACCATGCACTGGTGGGAGACTATAATATAGCCTATTATATATAAAAAGGCAATACAGCTATTTAATTTAAAATTTCAGTATCGATTAGTTGGTATCGCAAATATAAAAATTTCTCACTTTTTTCACGATCCTTTTTATCGAAGGACTTGGAATTTCGTACATTAATTACTTTAGATTTATATTCTACATAAACTTCACTAAATTGCGATAATTACAAATATTATAATATGTTTTAAATAAAAATTCACTGTAAAGTTTTTTTCTTAAAAAATCAATAAAAAGTGTTGTGTTGCTCAAATGTCTTGTCAGTTCTCAGCTTGTTGTCTTCAGTGAGCTATTTAGGAACACCTCAGGGGATATAGTGGTACCACTTCTAATTCCATTAACACCAGGCACGGGTAACTGTTGATAACGCGTTTAAATAGTAATCGCGTGTTATGAACAATTCTAGCATTTCAATGCGCTTTCAAACATTATAACTAAACTATATATATTATAGAGTGAAAATAAAAAAATGAGCAGAAACTGCAGAAACACCAAGGACCGTTTCTTGTATTATTTATGTTTCTATTTGGCCAACAATAATTAACTTTATATTTTCATAACTGAATGAAATTGTGTTTTTAATAGCGTTCTGACTATAAAAAAGATATATAACAGTCTATATATAATTATAGTGAGAAAAATGGTCTGCTCAGTTCAGATGCTTTACGTTATTCAATGTTTAACTGATTCCTATGCTTCCTATAAATAGGTGTAACATTTATTAAAATTTTATTAAAAAACATTATTATGTATATTTTATTATTAAAGAATAATTACAATATGTTGCTAACAAACCTTGTCTATTAATAGTGTACAGACTGAGAGATGAACATTTAATCAGATTATAACATACTTAACTATATTCACACTTTTAAAGTAAACATTATAGGCCTAGCACTATTTTGCATTAAATGATACAATGCTTTGAAATATAGTTGACTTAATTAAATGTATGAAATATTGTATCAAATTCATAATTCTACCATGAAAAGTGAAAAAAACCTATCAAAACTATTTGTCGAAATATGTGAATTAGTAAATTAAAATTATGTATTAAAATATAAAATTTTAAAAAATATTTTTTAAATAGATTTAAGTTGATCTTACTACATTTTAATTAATAAATTCGATAATTCTTTAGATAAACCCGTACTTATAAAGTTAAGGATTATTAAAAACATGTTATAGGCTATGGCTGGCTATGCAAAGCAAAGACTACATCCAATTATCGATCTATTGTATTATAATACGATATGACGTAACTTCTGTGATAATGAACATCTAAAATATTTAAAGGAACGACTGACGATTTGAAATATTTCCAAATTAACACCTTTATACTAATGTTTCAATAATGTATTAATTATAACTACAATTTATTTACCTACTCTCCATGTCAAATGATTATTTCATATATTACATAGTGAAAAAGTTATAAATATAATAAACTAGTTATATTAACAATATAGCGAATTTTTCTTTTAAATCCCCTCAATATATAGCCTATAACACAAATTATATAATCAAAATAGACCTTTCGCTTATCTCACTAAATATAATGAAAGTGTCAGTGTTTTGATCTGTATAAATATATAACATGTAGACGACAACATATTATATTATAATTATACATGACCGTACAAACAATTCAGACATTAACTATCTATGTGATATTGCTTGAAATTATAAAAGTCAAACAGCAAATGAAATAACACTCATCATTAACTGCTGAACACCAGAAGTATGAGAGCTGTGGTCACTATATGTCACCAATTGCAGCAGAGAGTCATTTGACTGACATACTGTTTTAACTATTATATTAAGCTTCCAGGTCTGCATGCGCGATCATTATAATATGATATTATAATACAGTTATACCCAGGCCTGTCTAAGAAACCCCATGAGCCCACATGCTTGCGTTGCTAAGCGCTTATTCGATATATATAGCGTGATATCATACAGAAAGATTAGAGATAATTGCGTGTTGCGTCTCGTAATAGTATTTCACTTTCTGAACTGGGGACCTCCTAAGGTGCCTCTGACGCATTAAAATAGTATAAAATGTTACATAATAATAGTAGCCACCACAGCTGGACATTTGAAAGCAATGCACAATCTGAAGTTATTAATATACATATGTACATGCATATTGTTTATTCCTCGTTATAAAGCTAAGCTTTAATTTAAATTTGTAATTTTATAATGAACAATTCTTTAATGATGAGTCATAACTATTAAAACTGAATATTATAATGATTTTGACACGCAAAAACCGTTTTTTCAACACCATAATGTGTCGCTTACTATATTATATGATATATAAATAAATGTTATTAATATTTTAAACAATGCGAAATAAACAGTAGCATATGCTCATAAAAATGTATAAATTGAATCTATACCATGCAACGTATAATCATAAGCTTGAGCACAATATTAATATAGGCTGCAGACAACAAGTCTATTGTATATTATTGTCAATATATATATATATATACAGACAATGTCAGCAAGAAATTCCTTTGTAGAGGAATTTCAATCGGATAAAATCGTGCACTACATTAAGTATATTACAATATATGAACAATACTGTGCATAATAGCAGTGTTTATGGAACAACAGACTTCAATGTCAAGTGAGTTATGTGTTGGTGAGACCCTCTTGACACCTTCAATAAGTGAGACAACAGGTTGTGGCAATCGACTATTATTATGTATTATAAGAGCAACTTACAATCATTTATGATAATATATTATATTGAGCGTATAAGATAATAATGCCATGGGGTGGATCATTCTTCAACTGAATCACTTATCGTATAATCGACAGCTAGATCACAGACATGATATAGATAACTTAATTATGATCATGACCAACACAATATAGTATAGTTCTTAATCATAGCTTCATAACTATGTGATAATGATTTTCAGTAAACCGATAATTCAATGAAATTATACAATTAATTGTGCACTCAACATTATAGCTAGGGATTGTAATACGAATTAATTTGTTTGTAGATTTGTATAAATATTACAAATACTAGATTCTTATGTATCAATCATTTAAAAATTAATAATTTGTCACAAAAGAAAATATATAGCATAACATATTTAACCATAATACACTATTTAAAAGCAAAACACTATTTTAATTGTGCTTGTCTTGCATTATATTCTGGCAAAAGAAAGACATTGAATTATATCGAGTCATAAAGAAAGGATCATATTAAAATCAGACGAAAACCTAATATAACGTAATCAATGTGGTAAACTTAAACAAGAAATGTTTAAATGTTTATGTTGAGGCTCATCTTTGAGGTGGTTTTTAGTGTATTTTCCTTTATTCTAAATAGTAAAGTTGATAAAATATCAATGCTTTAATAACGACATGTTTAGAATGATGTTTAGTGAATATCTGTATTTATTTTATATAAACTGATATATTTCTAAAAGTTTTCCTCATCTATAGCCACACAAGTCTAATTTTACAACAGTTCAATAGCAATTAAACCCAAGAGCCTGTATAAAGTGAGTAGGCGCACATATCCTTAATAATTGATAAGCCTCCTAGCAAATAATTCAAACTCATAGAGCAAAACTTGAAACGAGAAGCTTAATACAACAAGGAAGGTCGACTAAAATCTCAACCCTCGCTCTGCAGCTCCCCTCCCTATCTAATATGTTGCCTTTCACCTTTATCCCGAGCGCGTTATACCTATCCACAATATAATATAGCAGACTATCATGGGAAACTTGTATATAGACACACCCACCCGAATATCGAGTGGTCAAATGTTTTCTGAGAATCTCAGTCTAAAGTTTCCACATGCAGTGCTCTCCTATCATCCACCCTCCCCCTCCCCACGGCTAGCCTCAAGATCGTCGAATCCCAAGTGTCCAATTTGCTGCAAACCTGAGCACCTCTTGAGATCGACTATGGGTGAATACAGTGTTCACTGTCTCACTGTCCATGTTAGACTATGATATTATACATACTAAGCTCATATTATATCTGAACGACATCAACTAATTGCCAAGAGAAATATAAAATAAAACAGTGAAACATATATAATGTAATATAAAAATTATATAATTATAAAACGAAGGCAGAATGAAACTTTTCAATTATTTCAAGTCACATAATCTGCATAAAGCTGGCTACATTATTGCATTACGTAATTAGTATTAAAAGAAACACGAGAGCATTTAGGGGAAGTATATGTTTTGGTTGATCTAAAATGAAACAGAGAAAAAATAAATATAATGATATAAAACATTAGCAAAAAAAAGTAATTGTCTCAGACAAAACAAATAATAGTCAATTTCAATTAAAAAAACTGATTTATTGAGATTTTTTGTGGATTTTACAAAAATTCACTTGAACAGTGTATGTCTAGTGTTACCAATAACAAATAGTTTTATATAACGCAGCAGATTGCATACACATATATTATTAAAAAAACTAAAATTAGGTCATCATATTATGAGAAATACGAGCTAAGCCTAGGTGAAGACAAGTTCTTGCAAACGTTTCAGAAAACGAAATGAACACGACAATGAAAACATTAACATTGTCATTTAATATTCAAGTATTAAAATGACCACTTGGGATTACGTTTAGGGAGGAATTGTATTGAAATAAAACTGTAAATAATGACAACTGCCCATCAAATACGGTCAACTAAAAACGACTACACTTATAATATAAGTTAAGTTAAGTATATATAGAATGCTTTAATAACGCAATATTGGCAAAATAGAAAAACAGATAAAACAGAATAATTATATTTCTCTCGAAAAACCATAACCTCATGAACACAAAAGTATTTAGTGTATAATTATATTTATATACTTTCCCAAGTTAATGTATTCTGAATTACCGACTTATCATTATACTCGATACAATTAATGCAGAGATAATGAACACGTCGTGCAAATAAAGCAATTATACGATCCACGGATTTGTACTTAGACAGTGCAGTACAGCGAGTATTATGCAGATTAGTTAAGCCTGCGTAGAGGTTATAGAGGCAACGTTAAAAGCACAATAATTGAAGAAAAAACCTATTCAGATTAAAGGAAAGAAAAAGATTTAACAAAGGATTGAGGATATAACAAGCTTTATGCAAAACATTATGCAAAAAACAATTAACCGAAATTTTAAAATATAATGTCACTTGAAAAGTATTTTATATTATAACATATTTAATTACGTGTATGATGTGTACATGACGTTAAGTACCAAGTTCACAACTGTTCTCATCTAATTTTCACAATTGAAAAAAAATATAGAAAAAGTTATCGAATATTCGTCTTACAATTTAGAAGCAAGGAACTATACAGAGATCTGCCTCATTTCAATATCATTCACTGCATGAATTCTTATTAATGCACTGTCTCTGTATACTCAACGAATATATATATATATATATATATATTAAATTAAAAAGTACAATGAACAAATTAGTTCCACCAAATTATTGAGCTAAACACAATAAACAGAAATAAAATATAAAAATATGTGATATAGTTTTAAAAATAATTTTAAAGAGGAACAATACTTTATGGAACATGAAATGACAGAATTGATGATAAAAGTTTGAAAGCTTTATACGTTTACAATATTAATATACACTGTATACAATATTAAATTAATAAAGACATTCAATGTTCAATATGTTAAAGAAAATAGAAGTATATAATTTAGATAATATAGGCTACTATTCTATTGCAATAGCCTATAGCTTTGTTAATGAATAAGATTGCTGATTATATTATTTAGCGCGACAATCATTGTATTCATACAAATTATTGTGTTCAAAACGTTCTTTAAATATTATACGATTGAGACTATAATAACACTGTAATCAATTCTATAAATAATCTCTGCTTTTAAAAACCTAACACCAATTTATTATAATATAAACAGTTCATAATAAACTCTTTATATTATGTAAAGAACAATGATATTGCAGTTTTCAATACAATACTAATTTATTGTTACTCATGTGTTTACTATGTAGACAACAATACCAATGATAGCCCTAAACACAACACACGAAGTCATAATATTATATCCCACAAATCGATTTCAATTGCCACAATAAAGAAGCATTATACGTAGAAGACTTACTCTCCATTGACGCCCGTGTGTGTAAACCCATTGAGCAGGTTGGACCGGTAACAGATTCGACATCCTCGCATCGGGGTCCCATCCCACTGGCGCACCACGCCACGGACCACCGAGACTTGCCTGGATGGGAGAGGTTGGGGGAGGGGGGAGGGGGGGGTACGTGGGGATGCTGCATTATAACATGATATCGGTGATATAAGCCGGGGTAGGTAGGTGGCAGGTAACTGAAGTTTAGTCCTGTTCAGAGGAATTTAGAGGATTTTTATTTTATAAAATATTTAATACAGTTATAAATATAATTTCGTTCTATTTTTAATGTTAATATATTGTACCAACTATAACCACACAACCGCCATAGTAGTATGTAAACATTATATTAAGGTTTTTGTAATGTTTCTTGTAAAAAATTCACGTAGGTAACTTGATTTTTAAAATAAAATAAAAACTTTAAAAACGGTAAAGTAAAAGGAAGAGTTATCAAGATGGCAGTTGCGTTGTTGTATAGCAGATGATATATTTTACCATTTAAAAATAAGTAAAATATATATTATCTATAAATTTGGAATAAAACTCCGAACATAATATTTTATCATGTTATCAAAATATTATATTATTTTATAAACAATAGCTTAAAAGGTATAATTCAACATATTGTTCATAATATGCTAGATGTTACAAAAGCGGTGAAAATCAAAGCCTGCTAAATAATTGATAATAACTCCTTTTCTATCTGAGATATCCATCGCATAAATCCTTTATTAATAGACCATCCAACTGACCAGATGCCATACTTCTATTATACTATCTATTTCAGTCGGCATTGTCAGCCAGAATACTACAAATTTGACTAGTATGCGTGCAACATTGCATGAAGGAAGCCTTTCTGAACAGAATAAGTTAGCTATATCATATTTAATACAGTTAGCTAAATGGAGAATAAAGTGCAGCCATTCTCCCGTGAAACAAGCCTTTCTGAACCTCTCCAGTATTGTTTCGTAGCAGAAATATTTTCAATCTAACTAAAAATAAAATGTACTTTTCACTTCATTTATAAATTTAAGATAGAAAAAAGACAGCATTGTGGTCTAGTGGTAACACGCTCGACTAACACTCCAATGGCTCCGGGTTCAAATCCCACTCACGACGAAAGATGGGATTCGTGAGCACTCCTCATTCAGTGAGTGATGAATTGTAATCCTAGCATTTTTATAACCTTATTGTATTGACGAATATATCATAGGAACAGTAAAATTTTACAATGTCCTCTCTTTTTTCAGACTGTATAAATATATCGAAAATATACACTGGCATATTTGATCAGAAACAAGATCCACCATTAGCATAAAAGTAATCTTGAGAAAATGGTGTTAGCTGGCGAGGGATCATTTCAAAACGGGTAAATATGTTGTGTTTATCCTAATATAAAGTACATTTAATTATACTCTATTTTAATTAAATAATTGCAATAATTTTAAATTTAAACTTATCATATTATTAATAATAGTTAAACATGTTAAATTTAAATAATGATAAATCAGAGGAACCAGCACAACACCCACCGTTTGTTAAACTTGGTCTCCAGGTTCTGGTCAACCCCGCCCCTCGAGAAGAGGAAGTTGAGCTGCTCATGAAAACTGCTGCCCGGCCGGGCCACCTTCGTGGTCAACAGGTACATCGTCGCCTTGATGGTCTTGGCACAGCCCTCGACCGCCGCCTCGGCCATCACTCGAAGAGGGGGCGACAGGGGACCCCCTCCAGGGGAGGAGGGCGGTGGGGGCAGGCCGCGCTGTTCGGCTGTGCGTTCCTTGGAGAGGAGTTGGTGCAGGTGCTGGCAGTAGGGGGAGTCGCAGCAGTCGGGGTCCATGCAGTCTACCAGACCATATGGGAGAGAGAGTGAGAGAGTGAGAGAGTGAGAGAGTGAGAGTAAGAGAGAGAGAGAGAGAGGGGAGTAGTCTTCTGGTTAGCAGCATAATCCTATTTTTGTTTAATATTATTAATTGCCTCAAAATGACATTTTTTTAGAACGAGTATAAATTAGCCTATCTCTGGATTCGAATTTACATAAGGTAACATGGTGTTGCTCAAAACCAAGTAACGGGTTAGCTTCCGTTCCATTTTCAAAGAAATTAGGGATTTCCTGTGCATCAAGGTGGTGAAGTGTTGGCGGCTGGAAAGATAAATTGAGGTCCCCACTCGCTGATAACGACTCACGCCGTAAGCAGATGGTTGGATTTAAACCCGGGTTGTTGGCATGTAAGATGTTACTACACCGCTAGAGCACTCTTATTGCCACTGTCCACTTCATGTTAGGATCTACCTTCAAAGTTGGTCAAATATTTAAAATTATTATTTGAAATTTCAATTAATTTCAGGTTAGTGTAACGAAGTGGACAATATACATTATTTTGAGACAAACAAATGATATGAGATAAACTATTAATACACTGTTATTACATGTGCAAGAGGGATGCCTCTAATATGAAAAACCTCACTATATAATGTCTACACAGCTTGACCAAATTGACCAAGTTATAATTGTGTTATAGTTTTTTGTGCTTACAGTTATACTTTAGTTAATGAAATACATAGAATAGGGTTTTAAAATGTGTTTAATGAAATACTTTCTATAAATATGTATTTTTTCAAATTTTCAAAAGAATTATTCTTTTCTGTATAATTATTAATACATTAGGCAAATAAATTATAATTAAGTTTTGTTGATGGATAACTAAATATATTCAGAGATTAATTATTATATCGACATCGTTATTTTATAATATGAATGTTGTTTAAGATATAAAATTGCATCATTATAGAGGATCAAATTACAGATAATTATTACTTTGATTCCATCATTATGTTGGTATACTAAGAAATACATCAAATCTAAGTTACAAGCAAAAATATCAACCGATTTATTTTAAGAAACATCGACAAAATTAAAAAAAACAACTATTTAACAAATGAATAATATAAATTAACTTTGATATTTTTGTATTTTTAATCTTAAAATGATATCATTTTATAATCACCATAATAAAATAATATATAAAAATGCAACGTTTTACAATAAATTGGTTTATGCAATTTCATTAAAAAAAAATTTTAAGAAATTCTAACTGTAGACGCAAATTATTTGTGAACTTTGTAACAAATAATTTCCACAGTATACAATACACTATAATAATACAAACAAATACACTGCTGCTGCTATTGACAGAAAACCTCTACCAACATTCGCGGTGAAGGACAGCTGATCTTGTCCCCAACATAACAACGAGATGGACAAACGATAGTAAAAGCATATCATAATACGTCATCATGATTGATCATCATCACACGGACAGATCATGACAGAATTATGATATACAGGTGATAATATAGGATAACATCCTCAACTAATCAATAACACTCCCCACCTCACTGAGGAACGCAAACTGACCTTCTGAAAGCACTGAGAATCTATCCGATATATATCACGAAACTCAGATCACTGCCAGTGATACAAATATAAGCAAGAGATCCCATTAATATTAATTTGTCGGCTTGAGTCCTCAGTTCAATGCCAACAGATAACTAACCGGTCTTAGAGTTTACGTCATAGCAATGATAATATTGCAGATCCGCCACCCGTGTGTGTTTCTTTTCAGGCGCAATTTTATCACCGACTCGGAGACTATTAGTTTTTGTCTCTGATTTTTTGTTGTTCCGTTCTTAACCAACATGTGCGTGAGCTGAGATTGCTGCACTTGGATCTTGATATATTATTATATTATAGGGTTATAGGTGCGAGGAGGGTAGACACACCGATGAGAGAATACTGGCGAGATTGGCGAGTTGCATGAACTCAGCAGTAAGTTAGTGAGAGATATTGGAAAGAGATTGCGTGTGTGGTATAACGGAGATCAGAAGAGTCAACAACAATGAAGACAAAGTTGAGGAATATAATATTGCTGGTGGCTGCGTTTATGTTGTAAAAATGAATCCAATTTTTTTTACGAATTATTGTATATTCGTTTGAACTATAAAGAAATTAATTGTATAAAATAAGTACAAAACTATAGAAATAACGGATATTCTATGTATAATTCGGAATAATATTGTCTCTGTTGTTAGTATCAAGTTACTTGTAACACAAATAAACCTGAACAATGCAAAACGAATGTAGCAAAATGAAACTCAGTAAAAATATAACTTTGATATCTTACTTTATAAAATTAACATTTAGAAACAAAATACAATAAAAATTAATAGCGTTTTTATTATATCACAATAATTGAAAACTCGTGAACGTGGATATGTTTATATCGCCCAGCTGTCCCGAGTAAATGCCCATGCTGAGAATTCACATGATTTCTTATGTCATTTCCAACTTTCTATGACTTCTCAATTAATGAATTCTAAACTCTTTTCTCCAGTGACTATTCCAGATCTTTTTCAGTGACCATGTGAGCCCTGCTAAATGCAGTTTGACGTAATGTGATATAAGAGAGAACGCAAAATTTGTTGGGGTTACAATTCATTTTAACACTAAATAAAATATAATTCTGAGAACCATTCTCCGACCAAGAAATTATCCAATTACCCCCCCCCCATACCCCTATTAGAAAATAGTGCCAAATTGTCAATCTCAAAAATGATCAAAATTCCTCTGAAATTTCAAGAAATTTAGGATGCATGGCCTTTCATTTTTGATCATTAGGAACATATTTTTGCTGTCAAACATTTTTCATCATTACAGGGTGTCCACACTTTTAGACCAACATAATTTTAGGATATTTTAGGATATTTGAAAGATTTTTTTGTAATATTAGATTAATTTAAGACAATTTTTAAGCAGTTCAGCATTACTTATTAATAACTTTTGTGAATTAACCAAATGTAAGTTTTTTTATTCTGTGTTCATCCAACCTTTTCAGTGTTAATTCCTACTGAAAAGAAAAGATTCAATAAAAGAAAATGTTCAATTAGTGTTTTAAATTTATTTTGAATCATTACATAATTATAGATTATATTTAAATTAGCTCACTGTAAATCCTACTGAAGAAAAAAGATGAATAATTTTTTTCTTCTACACCACAAATTATTTTTAGGATATTTTAGGATGATTTTGTGGATTTTGCCAAAATTTTAGTATATTTTAGGAGTCCCTCAAAATTTTAGGATATTTTAGGAGTCCCTCAAAATTTAAGGATATTTTAGGAGCCCCTCAAAATTTTAGGATATTTTGGGAGTCCCTCAAAATTTTAGGATATTTTAGGAGTCCCTCAAAATTTATATTTTGGGAGTCCCTCAAAATTTTAGGATATTTTAGGAGTCCCTCAAAATTTTAGGATATTTCAGGAGTCCCTCAAAATTTTAGGATATTTCAGGAGTGTGGACACCCTGTCATCAACTCAATTTTAGTCAGTATAAAGTGTAAACTAGGTCAGCGTAGCACGACCTACTTGGCTCTCGGCTTGGGCACCGGTGTCCTCCTGGGCGGCAGCGGCGGCTGACTGTCGGCGGCGGCAACCGCGCTATTGGCCGCCAGCGTACCGCCGACAGCAGCCCCACAGGTGGTCGTCGTCTCCTCACTGGTGGCGGTGGCAGCAGACAGGGGGGAGTGATGTGGCGAGGAGGGGGAGAGGGAGAGAGCGACGTGGGCCTCTATCCCGCCCAGGTCGTCCGCGGCGTGACTGATGTTGGTGTAGTCACGTCCGATCTTGCGGAAGTCCTGCGTGCGTCAAGAGGGGATGGAAATACAGTTGACGCAACTTTAAAAAAAGCACATAATTTTATGTAAGGGAACAATTGGTAAAATAAATAATAAATTCAATCAGATCATTTGAATATGTTATTGTGTGAAAAACACTATTAGATAGATATTTAAATACTCTCATATTGTATTATATAGTGTTTAAAAATGAACTGTACAAATATTTGTGAGGTATATCTACTAAAATAAATTTACCTAACATTTAAAAATACCGTTTTTGTATGTTGGAATACATACAACAAATTGTGTTAAAAAATATATAAATATATGAAGTGACGGAACGGTTTGTAAAAGTTCAACTAAAAAATAAAACCCTTCAGAAAAATGAAGAAACAACTCAGATTTTTAATTAATAAACTATATATTCGGGGTCGACTGACCCTTCTTCAGAGTTATAAATATGATTAAATATAGATTATACATTTTATAATATGGATTAAAATATATTAAATATATTAAAACATAGATAAAAAATAGAACGTGTTTGGAAAACACACACTTTGAAGGCATATGATACTCGACGAAATGATTATAAAGTTTATTAAATAAAAAATGAGATATCTATCCTTATTATAGAGGCGAACATTTATGGTTGTCTGGCTTCTGTGAACGATAGACTTAAGTTTGTATCCCAAATGGATCCCGGATATCGCTGGAGACATTGCAGGCATTATTTTAAATAGAACAAATTTCACAACTCATCTTCCATTCTTCCATAATGCAAGTTCTAGTTGTTGCAAACCGATATTTATATCCATGAATAATAACGTAACAAAAACTACCGGATTATAATTAAGAAATTTGAAAATCTATTATTTTTGCTGATCAATTTAGGAAATAGTTTGAATTTCTTGATTTTCATATTAATTTAATTAATTCGAAACAGTACAGTGGACTATATTGTACCTGACCAGTTTCCATAAATTTGGTAGAAATTCAATATGCAAAAAAACTCCTAAACAAAGAAACAGTTTCAAAACAAACATCAAGCTGCCGACACGTATGTACCAACATTATATCCACACACAACATAAAAGTCTTTCCTCCAAAAAAATGGATAAAAACAATATTAATGTAATGATTAAATTTTTTTAATTCTTTAATTCCTCAATTCCCTGACAAATTGAAGTATTCGAGGCTAGAACCACGATACAGGCATCTTAACAGCTCCTAAATAAATTTCAGGGAATGTTGAGCCCCCCATTATTCACAACCGCCTTATGGCGAGGCGAGCAGCCGAACCTTCAAATCGGCGCCAAACGACGAAATTTGTCCAGTTTTAAAACTTAGATTGCATTTAAAGAGAACTATTGACATAATTTGTTTGTTCTTTGGTCTGTTAAATTAAGTGTTTTTTATGCCGTGCTATTAAAAATTATATAGGTCTAGACTCTAGAGTAGTCCAACCGGAAAATACTTTTTAGAATAAAAATTAATTGTTTTGGATAAATGCAAATAAATTGTAATTGAACAACTTTGAAAGT
>JAUZND010021317.1:0-21178 GCA_034780555.1 Coelogynopora nodosa | reverse complement strand
CAATTCCAATTCCAATTCCAATTCCAATTCCAATTCCAATTCCAATTCCAATTCCAATTCCAATTCCAATTCCAATTCCAATTGCAAATGCTATATGTTATGCAAAGCACAAAAATCCCATCATTATAATACATGGAATACAGGCGGAAAAAATATCAAATCACGTTCCGAAGCACATTGTGCTCTCTATGAGAGTTTTAAAATCTTTCTCACCAACAATGGAGTACTATAAACAATACTTACTTGGAGGTTTATAAAGAAATGTTAGAAATTATAGAGAAAATGTTGAAAGTTTTCTTAATGAATTAATTGATAGCAGGAAAAATAGAAAATAGAAGCATTATACTGCCTTCATTAGAAAAGCAACACCTCAGAATATACGAGCTATAACACAGGTGATACAAAGCTCAATACAGAGTTCAAGAAGAAACTTGATCAAAAACTTGATCAGAAACTTGAGCTGTGACCGCAGGGGCCGGAGCGATTGTTAATAAAATTGTTGGTTAATAGAATAATAAATAATGTCTTGAATAATGTCTAAAGTTTTTCCGTCGCATGGTTGTCATCGCAGAACTCGAGTATACACGTATGAAAATGAATGAATCTGCTCCGATAACAAATGAAAAATTGCCTCCCGATCAGCAACATAAAATTTATGCAAACAACTTATTAGATAAACGAAATTTTGCGAGATCGGTAGAGCAACAATGTGTGTTTAAACATCTATCAATATAAATATGTAATGAATACATTATCACTCATAAATTGTTGTTGTTGTCTAAATAAGTTCCCACTAGGATATAATCTCAATATTCAAATAGAGTGTAATAATGTGTTCTGTGCTCGACGATCACAACCTGCTAAGTGGCCTCTACTACAACGCCTCACTTTCCGGTTCATACAGAGGAATCAAAGTACTGATGACGTCGAGCGACCTCTTTCGGACACGTGTTCGAAATTGGCTAAAGAGTCAATGGGTCTACTCTCTACACAAACCAGCACGTCGGAAATTACCTTTTTGCAAGTACTGTACATGGTGCGTAAAAAATGGACTCACAATGGCAGGCGGAACTTGTGACAATGCAAGAGACGAGGGACATCATTATCTGATAACTGTAATTGATATACTTTCACGTTATGCATGGGCAGTACCAATCAAGCGGAAATCAGCACCTTAAATTTTCAATGCATTTAAAGACTCTTTCAAAATATAACACATGGACGAGTGACGCGGCGAATTCAAATTCAATCGACTTGTGCGCAATTATCTTCGAGAAGAGTTTGGCATTGAACAGTTTAGTGTCAAAACGGAGTATAAGGTCGCAATATTTGAACGATTTAACAGAACATTGAAATCACGTATGTGGAGAGCTTTTACGAAACAGAGAAATCATAAGTGGCTCACACTTCTACCGAAACTACTTGAATCCTACAGTCACAGTGTTCATCGAACAATTGGTATAGTCACTCATGAAAATGAAGTAGATGTTTGACTACATGTGCATGGAGGTAAATAGACCTCAGGTTATAATAATAAGAAAAGGAAGACCAAATTTTCTCTAGAAGATTGTGTGCGAATTTCTCGGCACAAGGAAACTTTTGAAAAGGTGTAC
Organism: Coelogynopora nodosa; assembly: GCA_034780555.1. NCBI lineage: Eukaryota > Metazoa > Platyhelminthes > Proseriata > Coelogynoporidae > Coelogynopora > Coelogynopora nodosa. The sequence continues at coordinate 19,565 of JAUZND010021317.1, read as the reverse complement.
AAACCCAACTGGTCAGAGGAAGCATATTTCATACACAGTGTCAATACAAAGTTTAGTCCAGTAACCTATCGCATATGTGCACTATTTTTTAGATAATAGTGAAATCATTAAAGGTTCTTTCTACAATCAGGTATTGCAGGCTGTAAGTGATCGTGAAAGTTACACAGGAATTGATCAGTTATTACGTACGCGAGGGAGGGGAGTGAATAAAGAAGCGCTTGTTTGTTGGCGCGGTTATAAACAACCTACATAGATAAAATATAACAAAATTGAACATGTTGAAGCTGTCCAATATTTATAGTCAGAACATTGGTTTCCATGTAATTCTCCCCAGTAATTTTCACGAAAACAGTGAAGTAAAAAAGAATACCCCTGGTACATATCTGAATTAACTCCACTCCACTGTTCACCTTGAGGAGAATGCCGATGAGTTGGAAATTGGTCTCGTTGAAATTTTTTTTGTCAATGCTCTCAAAACCGTTGGTAATAATGAGACTGTTACAATACGGGAGCGCAAAGTGGCTATTATGAGATCATTATTGAAAGATTTCTCGACGGCATCGAAATTTCAACATCGGACGGACACTGTTGGCAATGCTAAGTTGCGTTTTATGGATGTATCTGTTATGATTACCGGTACTGAATGGACTTTACGCTATGATAAAACAATTATTCGGTTCAGACTTGAAGCAACTGCTAGTATTATTAAAAAGTTTACACTACATACTTGAATTTCTTCTCTATTGGGTTTTCATCCAGCAGTAGCGGGATTGACAACTCGGCAAATTATTCATAAATTGAATGAGATCATAGCGCAGCTAAATGATAAAATGTACTCCAGTGAATATTAAACGGAAGAATGGATTGCCCCTTACATACTGTCATATATTATATATATTATATGCTGTCATACAACAAGAAGAAAAGTCAGTGCTCCTACTTGGACCTTTAAATGGTGAAATATCTAAAATGATCTGGAGATATACAGATGAAAATCATAAAAATATCACTCGACAAAATAGAATATGGAATATAAAATAAGTGAAAGCATTTCGTCTTCCGTCGGGTCACTATATAACTCTTGGTGATATCTGTACTGCAATCAACAACATTACTCGTAAAATACATGTATCTAATGACACTATTACTTTAAAGGAATTTGGTGTAAAACTTACATATAATATTGCATCAAATCGGTTTAAATGGGAAATATTCGAAAAAAGCATATGTCACAATATCAACACTAGAAGTAACACCTAGATTAAATTATTTACTTGGATTTAATCGAAGATCCACTCACAATACAATGGAAGCTAACAATTCAACAGATCTACGTCGAAGTATTTACGGTCTCTGTGTGTACTGTGATGTCTGTGCAGAAATCTATTGTATGTTGGTAATTCACTTGTACCTCTCCTGAGAACAGTAAGCCTACCCAATACAACCTATGGTGATACAATTAGTAAACTCTAAAGTACAACAATCTAATCTATCTCTCCTGTATGAAACGATCTATAGATCCAACTTGGATTAAAATATGTGACGATCTTGATCATGTCATACCCTTTATCGAGGGTAAACCTGTTATTGTTCTCAACTACCGAAAACGTCCATAAACAATACATTGAATCAATTTGGAGGTTTCATCAATAATTATGGTCAGATATACGGTATCAATGATGGGTGGATTTCTATCATCTATGCCTGCATATGCCGGTAATTGAATATGCCGACATAATTGCTTATGCGGACAAGTTGGATGAGGTTTTTTCACTACCATTAAAAGATTTGCTGCTTCTAATCTGAGAAAAATAATGCTTTACATGATGAAGGCTGGTAAACGTGTTGCCCAATCTGCTGTCAAAGTTGGTACAGGTCTCATTGGTGATGTTGTTACAGGAAATCATAAAGATATTCGTCAGAATCTTAGAAAGCGTACAAGGCGTGAAATCGGTGACATGAGTCGTGAATATATTTGCAGGATATTATGAATCCCACTAATTAAAACAGATCTGGTCGTTGCAAGAGGTTTATAAACAAAAATAAGAAATGTCATACTCCATCTAAGAAACGAAAAGTACAAAACATTCATTCGAGAAGGAAGAGTAAGAAGATTAGAAAATCTAAATCAAGGAAGAGTAGCTCTACTTCAAAGAATATTGGACTCTAATAATGTTGCTTACAGACAGTGATTGTCCTTGTACCAAGTCTGAGTTGGGACTTTTTGATCAACGACTAATGAAAATGGTTATGGAACGCGCACAGTGGGTCGACATTCACCCACTCAATAGTTTTTCTTAAGACAATACCCCAATTGAATTTCCTATTTCCGGTTCCTCTGACGAATATATTTATCTTAATGATACTTATTTGGAGCTGACCTGCAAAGTTATAAAACCAGATAAAAGTGATTTTACAACAGCTGCAGCTGAAACATGTGCTCCTGTTAACATAGTCTTTTCTCCGATGTCAAACTGATTATGGGTGATACACAACTGGAGGGGGAAGTACAACTGCATCCTTATCGTGCTACTCTTAGTAATATGCTTCTATTCTCCAATTTGAAAAATGGAACCCAACTTGCTGCAAGTGGTGTTTTCGAGGATAAGGCTGGTCAAATGGATTTGGCTGCTAATAATACAGGTCATGTAGCTCGACTGGCAGCCACTATGAATAGTAAAACCCTCTCACTTTGTGGCCCGCGTTGGCTCAATGTGACTACACAACATAAATACCTACTCAATCATTAGATTTTCACATAAAACTTGTTCGAGCTAAGTCTGAATTCTATATGTTTGTTCCTGGTTGGCGCGTCAAAATTATAGGTGCAGTACTACATGAACGACGAGTCAAAATCGCACCAAGTCTTTTTGGAACACGAGAGGCAACTTCTAACTCATAATGCCATATACCCTTTACAACATCCAGACATGCTTACCTATACCATTCCTTAGGGGAACATGAGTCATAATAAGGAGGGACTGTTCGGGGACATATAGTATGTCTAAGTTGGTTATCGTTGGTTTGGTTGATAAAAAGGCTTATAATGGTGATGTGACAAGCAACCCCTTCAACTTTTAACACAATCATCTAAACCATATGGCTCTTTATAAAGATGGAACACCCCTACCCTTCAGACCTCTAACTCCTGATTATACAAACGGCTTGTGTGTTCGTGAATATATGACTCACCTACAAAATCTCGAGCTCTTTAATCGCAATGAATATTTTGGTATAACACTCTCGGATTATGCTGCAGGCGGCTACAACCGCTATGGATTCAATCTGACATCTGAGCTATCTCTGACAGATCATGCTCAACCATATCAATAGGGTAATCTTTGATTAGAGCTCAAGTTTGGTGCTGTACTCACAGGCACTATAAATGTAATTATTATGGCGCTATTTGATGGTAAAGTGGTAATTACACGTCAACGCAACGTTCTCGTCGACTAGAAGGGCTAATGTTAACTAGTCAGGAACTCATTCTTCTCGCAAATAAAAATCATCAATTTTCACAAAACTATTTCCTGGGAATCTACCCCCTAAATAAACTACCACTTTATTGTCTCTATTACCTATACCATCGTCTTATACTCAAAAATAGTATGAATGATATTCAAAAACAATTAGGCCTACTCACATGTAAAAATGTTGACTAATATGTACTTAATTATATTGAAAATAGCTTTATATAATCATGTTTTATATCTGAAGTGTTTATAGTATAATAACATTAATTGTATCCATTTATTTAAGTGTTAAAACATAGTAGGTCCTATATTATATGTAACCGCTTGTATACTTTATTTAATAAATAATATTGATCAACCTAATTTCCCATTTTTAAATGTTGTTTTGAAAACAAAAAAAGAAGTTAATTTCATAAATATTGATAGTGTTTAATATGAAATGACTAGTGCTCTAGACTTGGAATTTATTGCTCCACCTCCTTCACCACTATGTCGCCACAATGGAGAGAGGCGATTAATTGACCTCATCACTCAAGATTTAAGTTTGCGAAAAATGTATAGTAAGAGTGAGACAACTGAAGTTGGAACATAAACCCCTTTGAACACAGAACAATTATCTAAACAGTATTGGGTCCGACATAAATGTTGGAGAAAGTCAATATTTCTACAAACTATAACAGAATCGATTATTACATTTAATCGATCCTCTAGACTTCAATCAATTCGAGACAACCTTGTGACTCTTATTGAAAACATTCTCAATGGTGATGATTCTTTCACCCAGGATAATTGTCTCTCACAACTCATTCTTGATATTTATACGGATCTGAAATCATATAATACATTCGAAAACATTGATGAATCTCAACAGATTAACTTATAATATTGAATCATATTTCTGACTCATTTGATAGCCATCTTATTTTCACACACTATCTCACTACATGGCAGAAAGCAAAACTAGCAGATTGTAATGATAGAAATAAAGTGCATGCTTTTTTAAACAAATACTATATTGCCAATGTTTTTCATGCTGTGTTACAATTACCTAACACGCCCGTAGCAACTGGCGCCAGGGGTCCGTGCCCCCCCAATATTTTTTGATGAAAAAAAATTAAAAACTAAATGTGACTCACCTTTATTCTATTACAAATAACATATTTTTACTATTTCCTTGTCTAACTTTCTAAAATGTATATAATTTTGCTAAATATATTTTAGTCAAAATAAATGTTTTTATATACACCTAGACTAAATTAACTTTTTGGGAGCATAGCAATATTAAATATTTTATAATTTTGGTAAAAGTGTATTTTATAAAAGTGGCCCCCCATTGAAAAAGGTATTGCTACGGGCCTGCCTATGCAGTAAATTGAACCTATTACTATGTCAAATATTCATTCTAAGAAATATACAAATTTCTCTATCTCAAAATTTTATATATATATATATATATTTTTTAATATAATCTATAAAATAATTGAAACAATGTTTCTCTAATCTGTAAAAAAAATCTCAAACAATATATATATATATAGTTTTAATATGAAAAATCAAACATGCAATTGATATATTTTTATTTAAAAATGTAAACAGTCAATAATTTCTTTAAAATTTAAAGAAATCATACAATTAATACACTATAAAATTATACATATTATAATACATTATAACATAATATAATATATAATGACATTATGGATGAATAGAATACAAAGTATATTTGTTGTAAGCCCTATTATTTTGGAATTGATACGACAATTGTATTTTTTATTACTTAAAATAGAAATCTAAATGTTCAAAATTAAAGCAGTTTTTTTGCTTCTCCTGAACAAAATTAAAATGGCGCTTAGGCCACTTAGACCTTGTGGCAGCGATATGATAAAAGTAAATAGTTTAACGTTTTTAAAAATAATAAAAATATTACATTACAAGGTAGTCAAGATCTTTTAGCTCAAAGTCCCATCATCGTTGACATCATCCTTTCGTAGAGAAATAAAAGTAGAGTTTTCATTAATTATCATAGTCAGGCTTTCTAATCGCATCAATTCGCATCAATTAAATCGCATTTTAGCGTCAATTTCTTCACCCTCTTTTTCGGTGCCGCGGGGGTTGCTGTTTTAATAGGTTGCATCGGTGTACTCACAAACGTAGAAGTAGGTGATGCCAATGACTCCAATAATTGCATCATGGGTGAGATGATTGGAGGTCATGCAGGTGTCTCCAAAACACGATCGTTAGCACCATGCCAGCCGACAGCCTTCGAAACTGAAGTAGCATCAGAGTAGCCCGTCTGCGTAGAAGTAGAAGCAATCGAGGATGCCGGTAGATCGAAATCAAGTTCTTTGCTTGTTCAATTAATTGTTTATAAGTTCAAAACCTTACCAGTAGCTCACTACCAGCATCTTTCTCCTCATAGCGACATTGCACCACACGCATCATTAGACTCGCCATATAGCTACTATCACCGTGTAGATCAAGGTAGACCATAGATGCTCGAATCATTAATTGATAGCGTCCTGAGCCCAGCCGCTTCTCTTCCATCAATCCCCCTTGAGCGTTGAAGAATCGCACCTCCAGAGCGGGCTTTATCCAAAGAATATCACCTTTGCAATTGGGTCTCAACTTCGCCCATTCATTACATAGAGAACTATTGATCAGTTTTGGCACCTCTCTAGCCGCATCTGTCTGGGCCCATATTTGTAGCTTTTCACTCAATACTTTCTCCATCTAAGCAAGTCTGGTAATACTCAATGGTTTGGGGTTGTAAATAAAAGTACGCTTCCCATCTAAATAGCCACACTTTGTCTCAAACATCTCCGTTGTAAAATAAATGTCACGACCAGATTCATCTGATATAATGTAGAAACCATATTTGTCCCGCTCCCACGATCATCAGTTTTATAAATTCTATGTGCACTAAGACGAATGCTGGGTAACACCTCCTGCACATCGTCCAATTTTATAACACAATTCATTATATCAGCTTGTAAGCACAAGTCAATTTAGTCAGTTAGTCAATCAATTAATCGATCAGCCAGATCAGTCGGACAGGTCAGGACAGCTCTTTTTCACTTTCACTTTGATAACAGTCTGACCCAGATAACACTTGTATTCTCACAACAGTTGTGATACTCCATGATCTAATACTACTACGATCAACTGTAGTCTCAGTGAGTAGCTTCTCCTGGCCGCGCTTGTAGTAACAACCGATCACGAGCTGCATCGTCATGTTGTGTGATTCATCTTCAACGAGTTTATCACATTCCGAATAAAGCGTGCGTAGTGCACTGAGTAACTCTGCTGTAGTCGCATTCGGACTCTGCATCCGTATCTAATAAGTAAAATATTGCTATATAGAAAAAGTTGTATGCAAAATCATTCTTAAGCAAAAATAATTTCTAAATTCTCAAGCAAGCTTTAGAGGTGTGTGTCTAAATATTAAGATTTTTTACTTTAACCAAAAAACAAGAGTTGATGTTAATATTATAGCAACGAATTCTCTATTAGATACCTCTCTTAGTCATTTAATAAAGTGCATTAATACTTCACCTCAAAATACTTCGGATTGTTATAATGTGTGCGTGTCCTTGTTGTCTAGTGCGAATAGGGTTACATACGACTAGGCTAAATAAATTATCCTCAGCTAAATATATATTTATCAGTTAATTAATCGTTCTATACGATATTTTGTCAATAAAAAGATTTTAATTTCTATACAATATTTACAAATGACTTTTTTTCTTTTGTTCAATAAATAAAGAGTAGGCCTATATGTTGCAACCTCATTTATTAAAAGCGGAGATTAGTTCATCAAACATAGAATAGCGATTTTATAGAATTTATCAAATACTGAAATTTTCTATTACACCTTAAAAGTGTGTCTCTAAATCACAGTCATAATCTAGAAAGATTAAAAGATAAAAGATGACGCAGACAGAAAAATGGATTTTGTATATGTATTAAAATTATACTTAAATAAAAACAAATCTGCTTGCAGTAGTTATACCAATCACAAGTATATGCTTGGTTATAAAGAGTCTCGTATACTTGATGTTACATCAAGTGAGGACTGAAGTAGAGGCGATATGACTGAATGGATTTTTCATATATTGTATAAATATGACTAGAGTCCCTATTATTACATATAAAGTTCATGTTGTTGAAATATAGTTTTAAAAAGTTTGTAATAAAAACTAGTTTTAATTCCAGAAAACGATTAATTGGTTTTCATATAATTAAAAACAGATTGCCGTTCCGAATGAACCATACAGTCGAGGTTTTACAATTTTGAAAGTATAAACTGTTATAAAATTAGTGTATGCTTACACAATTTATTATTACATTAATTGGGGTATATTATTATTCGTGTTTAAAACTCTTTAATTAAAAAAATAATATTTTCTTTATGAGTGAGCATTGTCAGAATAAACACAATGTAGATATACAGTTGTATAAATTTAATATTTAACGGTGTCTATTCTGAAAATCTGACGATTTATATATATAAAATATCGATTTACTCGACGAGGGTTAATTTTCACTAATGCCAACTAAATATTAATCTTATAGATACTAATAACATAGTTAGGTAAAATGTATTTAAAATACATAACAAATTGACCATAAATGCATATAAGACGCTAGATGAAGGGGTCGACAAACAAAACAGAGCTAAAAGTGGTAAGGCACGAGGCATAGTTCAGAAAAGTAGGAGAATGAATGAAAAGTTTACAATAAGTTACTTTTACCTAAATACAATAATACGTGTAATACTAAAATATAGTTAGCTTCTAAATAGAATATAATTTTGGAGTATGTGTATTTTCTGTCGTAAAATTTAGGAAAAAATTATTGAAAAACGCCATCATAATGCAAGCATTTTTTAATATTTTGGCTTTATAAATTGCGTTTGTGGTCAAGATTTAAATGTTTATTTTTTGTTCCTATGATATTTAAATGAGTAAGGGGTTTAGAAAAATAGATAGCACTTTTTATACAGAATTTGTACATGATGATCAAATTGAACACGGATACTTAATTGTTAATTAGGAAACAATTAATAAAATTGGATAATCGGATTAGATGAGTCGACCTTTGAGGTTTTTTATGTACTCAAATATTAATTTTTATATTAAATTTGAATTCTATTTGAACTTTTTCTTTGACGTAAATTACAATATATATTTTGTGAACTTTCAAAATTTAAAAGAGTTTCAGGTCTTAGTTAGCAAAAAAAGATAATTGGCGTAATCAAGAGTTTATTTAATATATATTTTTTTAGAGAGATTCTCATTTGGAGTCTAAAGAGAGACAGGTTCGAATCCAGGATTTTTTTGGAGGGTTCGATTTTGTCCACAAGATAAGTAACAAATATGCCCCCAAATAAGTAACAAAAAGCACTATATTGCAGACACTTTTAATGTATATCATAGGTATGTATAACTGAATAATTTTTTTTTAGTAGTATACTATAAGTATTACTATAACTATTACCGCTACTATATCTACACAATTTTAACACAAATTCGTGCAATTGTTATAAATAAATTTTTCAAATATGTACATGTTTTTCACAAATATGTATAGAATGTTTCAAATTAGTCAGTTATCAAACATTTCAGCAACATTTGACGAGAATACATTTATTCAAATCTGTCAACCAAAGATGACACAGACAATGCCTTTGTGACATCTCGATGCACTTTTATAAGCGTTAACATTGTTGACCCTAAGTAACCTTTGACAAGTTTGAGCTAGCTGTAGCTTCTTTCATTTTCACAAGTTGTGACTAAGATAGTGGGACCAATTCTCAGCAGTACATGAATGTTCAGAAAACGGTCTTTGTCACAAGTGCGAATGACTTCATATAGAGAATATGGAACTGGTTTTAAAGAAGACATCTTTTCATTATTCCAGTACCTGACCCAAAAACAATATTGCACGGAAAACGTGCCTTTGCCATGTTCTGATAAATGTTTACCAGTTTAAGCAATTCATCCGGAACAGAAAGTTGTTGAGGGAGAGATGACGGAACAAGTTTTAGAAAAAGGCAGAACTTGTCTGTGGATTGGGCCGAAACGTTAATCTAACTCGCTGATTACATAATCAAGAAATGGAATCATTACGGAACGCTTGTAATGTTCCTCCGTGTTTTTCGCAGGCACGTTTGATCGGTGTATCTGACGCCCAGCTTTTCTTGGTTTGGAAAAGGTGATGTTCAGATCATTTGCCGATTCTTTCATTTATTTGAAGATTGTAGAGAACTCTTCGTCAATATTTTCTCGAAGTAGGCACAAGTGAGAATGCACATTTTAAACAATGCTGTATGCCTTCAGAACATCGATGGAGCTGTTTTGCAATTTCACTATGATTCCATACACATTTTTGCAGAAATGAAAAAGGTGGAAAACTTAATATGATTCAAATAACCGCTTGCCTTTGAAATTGTTGCCGAATCCCACGACCAATCTGACCTTGTAGATGTCATAACTTGAAGAACAATGATGAGGGCTGGAGAAGAGAGAAAAATACAACGTATGAGTCAATCCTCTCTGTTCATTATGTCCTACATCCTACATGTGTCTTTCAGCTTTTGTGAGGCACTTTCAAGTTGATGAATTAGGCCTATATCTTTTACTTCATCAGCTTTTTTGTATTGTTTTTTATGTATATTGTGCAGTTTGAGAAGCAGTCTTAAAATGCGCCGTAAGAGCCAAATCAGTTTCTGGTTGAAATAGTACTAATTCGTTGAAGTTTCCTGCATTTCCATTGCCAGAGTTTTCGTTAATACCATAGCTGTTCATTACGATGGCCTCGAAAAGCAAAACCCTGTGTTCCACACATCATCGTAATTTTGAATAATGATGTAATAACTTCTCTATTGCGCTTTATTAAAGCATCTCTCTCTTTATCCAAAAGTTGATCAACTGCTGTTTCTGGAGAAGTCATATTTTGTTTAAAAAAACTCATCTTATCCAATGGTTGTCGTTGGTTGAAAGATGTAGGTAATTGGCAGGCTGGCCATTATTGGTTGATAGAGGTAAGTCACCGTGGGCTGCAGCAGGCTGGTCATTCTGGGCTATGGCAGTCTGGTCATCACAGGCTGCGGCAGGCTGGCCATTATTGGTTGATAGAGGTCAGTCAACGTGGGCGCAGCAGGCTGGTCATCGCAGGCTGCGGCAGGCTGGTTATCATTAGTTGATAGAGATAAGTCCTCATGGGCTGCAGCAGGCTGGTCATTGCTGGCTGTGGCAGTCTGGCCATCGCAGGCTGTGGCAGGCTGGCTATCATTGGTTGATAGAGATCAGTCACTGTGGGCTGAGACAGCATTGAGAAGAGGACCAAAGAAAAACTAGACTCGGAACAATATCTTTTAAGATACCCATAATCATTGGCAATACTTACGCGAAATCTTGTTTCGTTTTTAAAGTGTGCATGTATTTGCATGTTTAATATATTTTAACAAATGATATGGTAATCCATTTAAGGTTAGTACGTTCATAGTTTTATATATATGGATAGAATTGTGCACTTTTTAAATTATAGAAGATAATTGTTTTATAGGTAGCATTTTTTATAGTGATCAAGGCATGTGATGTGTTTAATCTCAAAGGCGTATTTTTCTGAGGGGGGACAAACAGCTTTAGAGGGCCATTTTTAAGAGGGGGCCCATTATACTGAGGGGGGTTTGTCCAAAACCAACCCCATAAATCCGCCACTGAGAGAGAATAATTTAATAAAAAAAAATTAATTGCAGAAAATTTAACATTATAAGTTGCAAAACTTCTAAAATAGTAAAAAAGTCACATATTTCCAATATGTGCATATCTATTATGTTCTAAATATATGTATATATAGACCTACATACATAGATATTTACACATAAATGTTGAATATGTGCAAAATGTACATATTAGGTGCACATATATATCATAAGTTATATAGTATAAAAATGCTTTTCTTTAACTTAAGTTATAACATTTCCGACATCTATGTCCACAATATCTCCAATCTAATGCCGAGTTCAATTAGACAACAAGAATTTGAATATTGTTATAAACGGTTTAGTGTATAGCCTAAATAATTTGTTTAGACTTACGTATAATCGAATAATTTGTATAATATAGTATACAATATTCATATGGTCCCCTAATGATCTATATAGTTCTGTTAATACGTGTATTTATATTACGCTAGAAAATTGAAAGCTCAATTTAGTTTAATATTATAATTATATGTAACGAAAACCATAAGTACTATAACTGAAAATGTTCATATTTAAAAAAAAGAAGTTTTTTATATAAATTTATTCTTTTTACAGTTAAGGTACATCAGGTTTGTTTATGATTTTTTAGAAATTCGCCAGATAAATCTTTTTATTATGAATTTCTTAGAGATACTTGAATCTTTTGGTGAACCATATAAAAAAAACGCTAACTCACATTAAAAAAGCACATTCGGTGGCTTGGAATAGTCATCTAAACGTCCCATAGTTAAATATAGATTAGTCCTATATACAAATACTATAATAATGAAATCCTTATTAGAAATAAAAAAGGTACGATAGGTAACCATCACGTACATGAGGTCAGGTCTTTATTATTTGTTAAATAGGAAATCAGTTCAACAAGTGAATTGTTTGAAGCTATGAATAGAATGATTGGCTGAATTATTGACTATGAAATATCATTAATAAAAAAAGTTAATGCAAATAAAAACCCTATATTATATTTTTCAATGGGAACGTAGAATGAATACTTAGATATTAAACATCATCACAAACAGGTGAATGTGAAAAAACGGGTACAATAGGAAAGCTGGAAAGTGGAAAAGGGTGCTTATATGTATTAAATAATCATTTGACAACAATGTTCATCAAGCATTGTTAGTTACAAATAATTAGGTGAAAAAAAGGAAAGCTACTCGTATATATACCCTTCTATTTAAAAGATTAACTTGCAAGGGTGGCCCATATATGTACATTCCTTGACCCAAAATAAGACAAAATTTCATTATAATCGAATATGTAAAATTTATTATAGCCATGATCCATTATACAGAGACCCTACGTACTGCTATATAGTTTTTGGAATCAACTGCTATAAATAGATTTAGGAAATTACACAAATAAAATTCCAATAACAGCTAAATTCAAACTGATTCAATTTTAGAAAGTGGCTCTGGAAAACAGACGGTTAGTTTTTAACGAAAGAATCCATGTGATAAAGAATTATTATTTTGGTAGTAAAAGTTACAAATACGTGATAGATACATGGATACTATAGACACATTTTAATCAGCACCACCATCGAAACAAACAATTGCTTCATTAGTTTCTAAGTTCAATGAACTAGGCCGTGTTGCAGATGCTCCACAACCTTTGTGATTAGCCCCACAAAATCTCAACGGCGTGTATCTACTGAACTTGGGATATCTAGAACATCACTCCAACGCATAATGAGTGATATATGACTCACATGTTATCGACCTCGCTCACAGCATGCTTTAAATGAAGATGATCCAGGTCGGCGTTTTTGTCTTATTTTGGGTCAAGGTATTTATGGGCCACCCTGTATATACACCCTTTTTTTGATGAAGTTAAAACGTTCGTCTATTATACCATTAAATAATGCAATTTTAATAAAAGTAGCAGTGCACAAAAGAAATGGTTGCGGTAAAATACAATACAAAGTATTTAAAGTATATTTTAATCAAAACAAATGATAATCTATATCAGTACATATTTTTTTTTAACTTAAGGAAGATATCCTCACGGAAAGTAGCACAGATACGGTATAATGTAGTAAAATATAAATAATTATTGTCTTAACTAACGCAAATGAAAAACAGGTGAAGATCAATGAACAATGCTGAGTATGAGTGAAAACCTAAAACATAAAATTTTAAAATACAATTTACAATTATTGTGTCAAAAAATAAATTAGAAAAATAAATAAAATTGAACCATTTTTACAAACTAATTATTAATGAAAGTTATTTACATATATTTACATATATTTAAATATGTTTACATAGATTTACATATATTTACATATATATTTAGATAGATAATAGATTTCAATTACTAGATATTTCATAATAAACAATACAGTGATTAAATTAGTATACAAAGTTAGTAACTAAGTATGATATCATGAGTGATTCAATGTATTTTTTAAACCAAAAAAACCAGCTGAATGATGTCAACAAACTTGAAGTGTTTTCTTGTGAATTGTGTGCCTATCCTGCAGCACTATTTGAGTCCCCAGTGTTACCCAGACTGGCAAAAAAAGCTTTTCTCTCTGATTACTTATCGACTCTGTTAGATAAAGATGCCTAAGCTTCTCAGTTCCATGATAATGATATTGGGTTTGTACAGATGGTTGTGCTCTTCTGCATAAAAGCCAATGGGAAAAGAATGTCACCATGAACTGTGCTAGATATACTCCTCCTACATCGACAATAACTTTAGAACAAAGGTGACTATCGTATTCGATATAGCTATCTAATTGGACCACCCCTCAAAGATGCAACACATCTGCGCCGTGGTGCGAAACATTGTCAAAAATTTTGTTTGAACCAGAGATGAAATTCCTCGGGAATGAAGATGAATTTCTAGCTAATGAACAAAACAAGCAAAGATTAATAAATTTCCTTGGCCAACATCTAGAGGAGGCAGGTATGACTTTCCGCCATGCTGCAGCAGATGCAGATATTATAATTGTCTAGACAGCTGTGGAGTATGCCAAGACACCTGAGACTTACATCATAGGAGATGATACTGACTTGCTTGTTCTAGTTGTCCTTTAAGTACATAAGAAAGGTGGTCTCAAACAATTTTACATCAAGAATTGAGTCTAGAGAAAAATAAATCTTAAGCGGATATGGCTCATTGAATTTTTTCTGGCTAAGTTAGGTGATCTTTACAAATTTATTCTCTTTGCACATGCTTTTTTGGGCTATGATACAACCTCACATGTATTTAGATTTGAAAACCACAGGCACTTAAAATAATATTGCAAGACAATGATAGTCTAAAATCGGTAGCAGAGACATTTCTCAAGAAAGATGCCAACCATGAGAGCATTGCCAAAGCCATTGAGATCTGTTTTCTGTTATTGTACAAGACACTAGCTAGCTTTTCAACTCTAAACGATTTCCGTTTATTCTTTATTATTATTATTTATAAATGTCAATTTCATAGAGAAGGTCAGCTTTAGGTCCACATCTGTCACACCCCAGTCTTTGCCCTTCACTTCTGCAGCTGCAAAACATCTTGGCTGGAAGTGTTTTACTAGATGATGGCTTAGTACGACGAATATATGGGTCTCAATGCTGAGGAGTGGGGTTAGCATCTTAGAGACGTTAAGCTTCTACGAGTTCCAACCAATCAACCGCCAGCACCAAAGATATTGTAAAGGCAGTTGCAAAGGCCTGTGTGACAAAAATAACTGCAGCTGCATAAAGCATGGCCTGCAATGTTCATATGCCTGGGAAATTGCACAGGAATCATTTGTGACAATAGATAGACTCTTGACTTTAATGACGAAGTTTCTGACATTAACATTTAGGTGCTTGTAAGTAATTAGACCAATATTAAACATAACTAATCACTTGCCATACTATCTACTATACCTAACAAGACAGATTTCTGATTAAAATGCATTCATGTAATCTTCTGTACAATAATATATTCATTTATATTATTGTATTATTATACTGTGTACTAGTTTGTGATACGACGGACAGCCTCAAAATTACTTGAAAACCTGTATAATTTTCAAATGTAATAATGTGTTCAAAACAGTAACACTTTGGTAAACTTCTTTTACATAGTACCAACATATGTGTTGATAAAGAAAACCAAAAAAAAACGCTTTGTTTGCTATTTTTTCCTAGTCATAATAGAGGATGACGTTACTATTGCTATTATATAGTTACTATAGAAATGTGAACCACATAACCACCATTAGCATTAATATATACACCACAAGAAAGAGGTTTCACGAGACGAATTTCTTTGTAATTTATTATTTTAGTTATTAGAATTTTTTCTTGTTTTAAATAATAAACATGTTTTCTCTTTCTTGTATGTTTTGCTCACATACAAAAAAAAATTATCACAGGAAAAGTTCAGCCAAAATTAAACTAAATTGGAATTGGTATTCGTTCCACATAACATTTATTAAATATTTAACTAAGAAAAAATATTCGAGGATTGCTCATTGTTTTCCGGCAGTGAGAGATTGTGAGAGAAAGAAGATTTCGCATTTGATCAAAACGAAAATTGGATTTTAAGCCGCACGAGCACAATTTATATTTAAGTATGATTATGACCTTAAGTTATTTTATATCGTATATATACTCAACGGAACATGATTCATTAAGTATCTACTCGCGCATGCTGCACTGGGAATAATATTGTGTGGACGAGGGAACCTTAAATATAACAAAATTCGATTTGATCGTGTTTTTGGGAATTCCAATAATTAACTCGTATTGGTGGTGCGTGGTGATGATATTCTCATGTGTATAATTTATTCTGTCGCCGCCGAAGAATGTCAATAATTACTTCTGTGTGTTTTTATAATGTTTGCATTAGTTTAGTTTATTGAATTAATACATATTATTTATTTTATATTAACTAGGAAGGTAAACTATTCTATAATATATTTTAGTGATTAATTGGTCGCACTAAAATTCATCTCAGTTATTGTATTTTCTATTCACAAATAAAATTTAGAATGTACTTTTAATTTGGTGCCAATCTTTTCCATTGCATATATACTTTAAATAAATGCAATATTATACAAAGCCGATTTAGTCAGGAAAGTAATAAATTATTACCACTAATATTAAATTTACGTAAAATATTTATCTGGGTATGCTTCTAAGCCATTTAGACTGCCGCAAATGTTAATATAATTATTCTTATATACCATGTCTCCTTCAGTATACATATTGCATAATATTGTATCTATTTGTACACATATTATAATATCTGCGTATAGTTTTATAATATAGCATAATTTAAATTATAGCATATTTTATAATATAGCATATCCCTAATAAATTAACAATGGTTAAAGACATAATCAAGATTATAAAAATTAGTTAATTAACCTGATCATATATTGATTGGCTATTGTGCATTGTATAAGAAATAATCAATAAATATATTTCAATGGTTGATTAGCACTATTCCTATATAACTCCTGTCAATTTCTATTTATTACTATTAGGCCTACACCCCTCATAATTGACTTACGTGGAAAACAAATTGAAAATAACTTATTAAGTAATTGTATGTCTTCAATGTTGTGTTTTAGAAAAAAATCAATAAATATACTGCTGATCGTATATCTTTTATCTATTCGTAATTAGTAAATTCTCGCTATTTTGGCGAGAAACTTTGAATTCAAGTTACTTAATTGGTTGAAAGGGGGAGGGACATTCCACCATAAAGACTGTACATGGCTACGTATCATTGTGTCTTCCTATTGTTCAACGTTAATTGGATTACGTAATTGCACTGACTAATAGCTGACTGAAAGTCAACGCTTGACATGTCATCAAATTTCGGTGATTGACTTTTCGCCAATGTCACATGTATCATCAAACCAGCGTTGACTTTTCTCTGAAGCCAGATGTGTCGAGGGCTTAACTTATATGTTGCTGACCAAAATAAGTCGCATTACTGTAATTGCGCTAGAAATAATAGTTTCCTACTAATTATAAATTATTATATTCATAATTAATGTTAATTCAAGAAAGTCACTGTTGGTTAGACGACATTCACATTCGTTAGATGACAAAATATTTACAATTATTTTTAGTGACTCACCTTTTTTGTATAATTAATCGAATAGGCTCCATTCTATTAAGGAAGAAACCACCGGTCGATTACTATGGGAAGGTTTAGTTAAGCTCGTTTTCATTTCTAAAACAACAACAAATATATTTTTTATGGTGAGTTTTTAAAGAATTATAAAAATAAATTACAAAACAAGTGTTTTTAATTAATTAATTAATTGTTTTAAAACATGTTAAACGAGTGCAATTTATAATTTCATTCATTAAGAACATATTTGTGAGGGTAAATATAATAACATTCATGTAAAATTTAGGGTTAAGACTCGTCTTAAATAAAATGGAGCAATGAATTATATTACTTTATCGTGTATAAAGAGACACAATAAAATAATCTCATTGCATTGTGTAACGAATTTTTTTTCCATTTGCTCTAATTCAGGTATTTTCTATATATTTAGAACCATACATGGTATATACTGGCATTCATTTTCTTAAGACTTCTGCTTTGACAAAATTGATTTTCTACATGGATCGCCAGGAAAGTAGCTAACGCCGACCGAAAACACTAATTGCGATACGGAAATTGCGAGACCAGTAAAAAAACATTTGTTTTGTTTCGACATTTTGGAGAAATGCCGTTCGTTCAGAAAAAAGTATCCTCCTCTCCTAGAATAAAAATTCAACCAATAACACGTTCCAGTATCGCTTGAATGATTTTACCTGGGCGGATGTAAGCATAAAACGGTTGACAAATATTCGTCGGGCATTTCTTAGTTGAGCGTTTTACTGGTGCACTAACTATACACGCCCTTTACACGATGAGCAAACGTTATTCCCAAGAGGCCATGGAGGCCGCAAATCATGAAGTAAAACTAAAGCATGTTTTAATACTATTTATTTTAATATTATTTAAAGAATCATCAGGAGAGTAGGTGTCCAAACAATTTGTGAACTGTTCTTTTTAAAATTTAAGTTACGCATAATTTAAGTACTACACATTAAGCTAAATTAAAGTTTGTGAAAAGTAAGTTGCCGAATTTAGCGTTACTCTGTCGATAATAAAGGTCGACGATTTACAGTCCTGACCTAAAGAAACCGACAACTATTTTATTTGACTTTAAAAATGTATTATTTACATTTATTGACCATTTAAGGGCCTTATTAACATCAGAAAATCCAGGAATTACTATTAAGATTTGGTGTGTTGGCTTTGAGCACGGCTGCTATACGTCTAGGCATAGAGTGCACTAACGAGTGGCAATAGGCAGGTTTAATTTTCAGACACAGCATTTCTTTTATTACTGTTTGCAAGTCTGCAAGGGATGTTGGTCGTTTTTTCTGCACCTCTTGTTTCAATTGAACCCAACAGTTTTCAATTGGGTTCAAGTCTGGCGATGAACCTGGCCACGGTGATAAAACATTGATGTGATGCTCACGCAACCAGGCTTTCACAATCTTTCTTGCCTGGTGGCACGGCGCACCATCATGTTGGAATAAGTCACATTCACGTATGGTCACCCACTGTACAGTCTCAAGCTTATACTCAAGAATTGAAAGATATAATGCTGCGTTGACAGTTCTCCCTTGTGGAATCATGCTGAATCCAGCTCGACCTGCAGCACTGATATATAGACCCCCATATCATAAATGTGGGGCATGACTTTGGTGTAGCAATTGTTTAGCGTGGATTGAAGCGCGGATTTGGTGGTCTGCGTACTAATTGTGGATTAGATCCAAATGATTTCACCTGCGTCTCATCACTAAATAGTAGGGCCTACTTTGCTCCTCTGTTGGATAGTCCAGTGTTGGCGTTCCCTGCAGAAAGTCATACGGTCACGCACGTTTTTAGGTGGAAGACGAGGCTTGGCAGAAGGGCGATAGCATCGAAGATGATACTTTTCCAAAAGACGACGTCGCACTGTTCGACTACTTACATAGATAACATCTCTTGGAAGATCTGAACGTATCTGTTCACTAGTAGCAGTTGGTCAGCGTACCAATCTGGCAGCAATTTGTCTTTCACTTAGATTATCTTCATTAAGTAATTTGATATTTGCTCTCTGTGCGATAGTCTCTTCGAGGCATAATGAAAATAATGACCTATAGGCAGTTCCCTCGCAAGGCGTTTCATAGGCTAGTAATTAAAGGAATATTAACGCTGAGCAATGATTGGCTGATGCAGCACTATGGCGGACCAGAGGGTTCAGTGTGGAAATCTCTAAGCTTTACAATTTAAACGAGGTATACCTTGCAGACGTCGAGGTCTGCAAGGTTTAC